>LOEQ01010856.1:0-15066 GCA_001685075.1 Bramus lutescens | reverse complement strand
TCTCTCTCTCTCTCTCAAGACATGGTTTCTCTTTGTAGCCCTGGCTGTCCTGAAACTCATGCTGTAGACCAAGCTGGCCTTGAACTCACAGAGATCTGCCTGCATCTGCCTCCCTGAGTGTTGGGATTAAAGGCTTGCACCACTTCTGCCTAGCTGCTGCTGCTGCTGCTTTCTTTTCTTTCTTTTTTTGAGACTAGGCATCCTAAGTGGTCTTGGAATCTTTGTGTCTGGGATGACCTTGAACTTCTGATCCTTCTGCTCAGCTTTATAAATGCTGGCTTTTTGGGCATATATTACTGTATCTAGTTTATGTTCTTCTGGGGATTCAACCCATGGTCTTGTGAAAGCACTCTGAAAACTATGCTTCATCCCCATCTTATGTTTTTAAATCCAAGATGAAATGAAATTAAAAGTATGAAAATACTTATAGAATAAGGACAAAAGGAAATAAATATTTTGTGTAAAGCAGTTCAGAATATTTTGTATTTTAAGTTTATTACAAAGAATCAAGAAAATTAAGTATAAAAGTTGCTAGTAAGCTAAATGTTACTGAATGAATATGCTGGAACAGTGGCTCACTGGGTTAAAGGCGGTTGTCACAAAACCAAATTCAGTTAGAGGGACACACATAGTGGAAGGAGACAACCATTGACCACAAGTTGTCTTCTTACCTCCATCTTTGTACTGTGATGTTTGTATTCCACACTTGAGCAAACGTGCACACGCACACATATTCACACACACACAATTAAAAATGAATTGTGTATACTTAGTGCGCTGTGCTCAGTGGTTCTGAAACATGTTTGTCTTCATTCAGTCACCACTCGCCCGCTGTCTCACCCAGAACAACTTCCAAAGTTGCTGCTCCATGGTGGGGAGTACAATATTTTTGTCTTATGTTTTTCATATTCTGTACTTTGCCTACAAAAAAGTTATGTTATAGTTGCCTATAGTATTCAATACTGTAACATGTTACATATGATTATAATCTGGGAGCAAATAGCCGTTCCATGCACCTAGATTTGTAGCAAGCACACTCTAGTGTTACACAATGACAAAGTCTCCTTATACATTTTCTGAATGCATCCCCGTCATTAAGCAACACGAGTCCTCTGAACCTCTAATTTTGGTCAACATCAAAGCCCAAAGCGTTGTTAACATGGAACATTCTTCAATACCACAGCAATTAACACACTGGCAAAGACTGCTCAAGCTGGTTCAAATATACCACTGCATTAGCTCTTGGAGACTTGAGCAAAGTCGTTGTCCATTTTTTTAACTGTAGAGTTGGCAGCTATATGGCATTTAATGGAACCAGAGATCAGAGGGTTAGGGATGAGCATCCTACATCTTGGAGAAGCTCTACGGTGGCTAATCCTGTAAGTTGGAGATGATGGCATAGGATGTTTATATCATTCTGGTCTCTAGTAGCAGTAGCTTGAGATGAGAATACGAGGAGGCAGTGCTTACCTGTGACAGCAAGGGAGAATGTATTAGTTTCTGTTGCAGCCATAACAAATGCCCACACAAAGCTCTGTCTTTTTATGGTGCCACAGCTTGCTAGTTCAGAAATGTCATACCGTTTCTTGCCAAGCTAGTTTTCTGCTCTAGGTTTTCTCCTCAGCCCCACTCTTTGGCAAGGGAGTCTAAGTTGCCCAAGCTTGTCTCAAACTTGCCATCTTTCCAGTGAGGTGGAAGGCACTTGCTTCTGTGCTCCAGGTTTCCTTGGTTGCTGTCGTGATATCAGTAGGACTGTTTTTGTCTTGGAGCTTCAGGGATTAATGCTTCCAGGCTTGTTCAGGATGATAACTGAATTCGTTTATTTGAGTTAATCTTCTCCTGCTCTTTTCTTGTTTTTAAATGTCCCCCTTTCTTATATCTTAGTATGAACCTTTAGCTTGCTCTTTTACATCCTTTTTCTTTTTCTCAAACTGTCACTTAACGCCGAAGCAGCTTCTTCCTTTCTTCTCTTCCTCCTATTCCTTCTCATTTTTTGATTTTTTTTATGGGTTGTGGTGGGGGGATAGGATCTCGTTGTGTAACCCTGACCTTGCATTTGTTTTTCAGACCAGGTGTGACCCCAGACTCACCTTGATCTGCCTGCCTCCGCCTCCTGAATGCTGGAATTAAAGGCCCATATCATCATGCCCAGCTAAGGCTTCACTTTTCCTCAAAGCACTTTCTCTGCTATGTTATCTAGGTTTGTGCCATGCTGTGTTACTCATTTATTTCCAAGAGTTCTATTCTCATCACTTTTTGAATCCTTAAATTATTTGGGAATTAAAGTTTTAAGATTTTATTTATTTATTTATTTGCTTGTTTGGTTTATGTGCATAGTGTTTTCGCTGCGTTTATGTCTATGTACCATGTACTTGCTTAGTGCTCTTAGAAGTCAGAAAAGGGCATTGGGTCCTCTAGACAGGAGTTAAATATGGTTGTGAACTGCCATGTACCTTCTGGGACTTGAACCCTGTTTCTCTGGAACATCAGTCAGTTGTCTTAACTGCTGAACAATCTTCAGCCACAATTTTTTGTTCTTTGTTTTTGTTAGCTGGTTTGTTGTTGTTGTTGTTGCTGCTGCTAGTGATGTGTGTGAATATGTGCATGTGAGTGCAGGCCAGAGACATTGGATCCCCTTGGAGCTTAAGTTACAGCCATAGGATGTGGGTGCTGGAAACCAAATGCAGGTCCTCTGTAGGAGAAGCAAGTGCTGTCCATCATGGAGCTGCCTCTCTACCCCTAGGAATTGTTTTAAAAAACTAGCTTTTGAAAAAAGAATTTATTCCTTGGTCCTTCCTTTTCATATTTTTTCAGGTTAGCACATAAAGCATTCTGTTTCACCATGGTGATGTCATTTAGAAGTGATCTATTTGTTTTCTTTTTAAAATTTTATTTTTGCTTTGTGTTTAGAAAGCAAGTTCTGTGTGATGCTTGTTCTTTGATTTTTTTCTTACTCTAGTAGGTGATTACTCTTTTTAGTGTTCTATATGTACTTAATAAAATATTTTCCAATTGTTAGAAATTAAAGTACATTTGTTTGGTATGTTTCATGAGTGCATTATTAAAGTTGGTAATTATTTCTTCCTTGAAGTATTTGACTTGTTAGAGTTTATATGCTTTTCTAGTCAATACTGGACAAAGGTAGGGAGATATTTGTGCTGCTAAATTTGTTTAAAATATTTTAAGTTAAAAAAATTTAGGCTGTGTGTATGTGTGCTGGTTTGGAGGTAGGATACCCGCTATGTGTAGCTCTGGCTCCCTTAAATCCAATCTCAAACAGGCAGTCTTTGTACCTCAACCTTTTGAGTGATGGAAGTATATATAGCTAGAGTGTACCCACGTGCCTGTCTTCTCCTTTCTTTCTCCTTTGGAGTGATGGGACTATAGCTAGAAGGTACCCACATACCTGACATGTCTTCTTCTCCTTTCTTTTCTTGGAAAGCAATGCAATAATACCAACTTTAAGCTCTAATTAGTTTTCCTCTAGATTTCCAGTATTTCCTCCTTTTATTTAATAGTGTTGCTAATATTCTAGCGATATTGAGAAGCAGTAGGCACCTTTGCTGGTCCCATAGAGCTGGAGCTTTGGGTGGTTGTGTGTGGGGGGAACTGTACTCTGTCCCTCTGAAAGAGCAGCAAGTACACTGTAGCACTTAGCCACCTCTATTCAATATTTGGGCATCTTGGGGTTGATTTTTAAAATTTTAACCCCCAAATAATCTATGTTATCCTTTCTACCTTTCGTAAGTTTTTAAAATTTATTCATTTATTGTTTCTTTCATATTATATATACTCAAAGTGTTTGGGCTGGTGAAATGGCTGAGCCAGGAAAGTTCATGCTTCAAAGCCTGATGACTTGAGTTGGTTTTTCTGGTCTCACATAGTAGAAGTAGAGAATTACTCCCACAACTTGTCTTCTGACCTCTGTACATACCTCTATCCATAGTACATGTGTGCACACACTCTTACATGCATGCAATAATGTAATAAAAATCTCTTTAAAAGATTCAGAGAGAGAAAGTCATAACAGATTTTTTTTTAAATTAATTTTAAAATAGAATTGGTCTTGTCCCATGGATGCAGTATTTATCTCATTTCTTTTTTCTTTTGTTTCATAGTATATTTTATTTTTCTCTAAGTTTCCATTACTTTTTTTTTAAATTTGTTTTTCTCTCTTCTCAGCAGTTTCATTCAAATGTGTGGTGATCTTGGTCTCTCTGTTTAATAGTGGGATAGTAATTGCATGGTAGGACTTGTCAACTGAGTAACTGTTAAATGTTTTGTGGTGTTTCATGATGTTGACGTTTGGTTGTTTCTTAGATTGGGCTTGTTCTAGAAAGACATTGTCTTTCATTCTAGGATGGAAGAAGGAGAATAAAATGTGAAGTTTCAGTTTTGTTTGCCAAGTTTGTATTGCCTTTCTGCTGCCATAACATTTTTCTGTTCTCTGTTTATCTTCTGTAAAAAAATGCCACCACAGTCTGCTTGGATGAGACACAGACTGTCAGCCTGTTGTGCTCGATGTTAGAGGAGAGGCTCAGGTTTAGCTGCTTTTTAACCTTTGGCGGTGCACCTCCACTCTGTTCTGTTTGTTTGGTGCTTTTCGAGTCAGAGTCTCTCCATGCCTCCTTAGCTCTGGGATCTAAGGTGTGCTCCTGTTTCTAACACCACTCCGTTCTTAAGATCCCAGTGCAACCTGTGAGCTACTTTTGGGTGGGATGACAGTCTAAACTTGTTTGCATTCCAAATTTCTTCTGGGCTTCTCTGCTCCCGCTTAAGACTCAACATTCTTGAATCTCATGAATTAATCCCTGCTGTTCTCTGCTTTCTACTGTTCATTGTTGCCATTATTTTCTTTGCTGCTAAGTTTAACGTTGAGAGTAGTCCTAGTATAGAATTCTTGGGTTTATTATGCCAAGGTTCAAATAGCAGCTTTTGTTTTTCTTAATCATTTGGAAATTGTGTTCCTGTACAGATTCAGGTAATCATATTAAGAGTTGGGAAAACCATGTGTGATGTTCATTTGTAGCAGGTGAATAAATTAATAGCCGGTGAATGGTCTTTTGTATGAGGATAGTGTTGGTCTGGTGCTTTATGTCTCATGATGTTGATGGGCTGCCTCTGTTTTCCTGCATCAGATGTCCTTGTCCTTTATGAGCTGCTGTATGATTCTTTTCTTTCTGGCACTAAATCGGAATTAATACATTCCAATCATGACTGTTTTCTTCCCTTTGTAAGCTATTGAATAATGACTGGCCAATAAGATTCGATGATTTTCATTGAGAACATTTTAGGGGTGTGTAGGGATGCGAGGCACAAGAAAGGAAAAGACATTCTTTCTTCTAATTTTTAGATAGTAAGTAAAGTCACACTTTTAACTAATGTAGCTTTTATGAAACTGTTAAGCCAAATGCATCACATTAAGGAAGAAACTTCGGTCTGTTAGGATAATATTAAGCCAAAGATAGCCATGGAGCCCTCTACCTTTTAGCATTGGGTTTTTAGTACATGAAAGAATTCCTCTGATTGACTTAGGACAACAATCGAAATAATTGTTGATACTGTTAGCCAGAAAAAGTTCTGAATAAACAAACATTGTAAGGTTCAATTTACATAAATGTGAAGATCAAAAGTGCAAGTTTTGAAACATTAGTAACTATTGTTTATGCTAAAACAAGCTAAATTGGAAATTTCTATCATATCATTCCATTATTTCTCTTTTTGTCTGTAACTCTCTTGGACTTGGTAATTTTAATCCTTTGTTTTGATTTGATTTGTTTTGTCCTGACGTTTTAGCAAATCTGGCTTCTTGGACCAATTCAAAAAGCATTTTATTTGTTCAAGAAACTGTATTTTCTTTGCAAAGTTGCTTTTCTTTTTTATTCATGACTTCTGTCGCTAAATCTTTTGAAGCACGGTTTTGATGCTGGTGTTAACATTTTTAATTAGTATTTTGATGCTAAAGATTTTCATGCTAAAGGTGACAGTTTAAAAGATTGTTTTTGTAGTGAGTGATTTTTAAAAGTGTCATTTGGTTTTATTTTACAATTAAATTTAATCTTACATGTTTTTTGTTAAAGTAATGTTACCCAAAAAAATCTCTTATTGAACTATTTGTGGTGAGCTTTTTAAGGATATTTAAGATTTCACATGCAGTTTAACTGATCACAGATGAAGTTGTAAATTAATACCTCATGAGCATGTTTGACTGCAGGGCATTGTTTGTGAATCAAACCTGCTTTGTTCCTATAAACTGTGAAAGGGGCTTAAGCATATGGATTAAAATTGTGTGGTGATACCAAAGTACTTATGAAAAGATACTCTAGTTGGATCACTTAGAATGTAATAAAATATTACGAATAGCCAAAAAAATGTAATAATTCCCTTAAGCTTTTAAGAGTTAGAAGATTTAGTTTTTGTTCCTTTGTTGGAGGTAAACACCTTAGTAAAGAAAATGTTTTGCTGCCTTTAAAGCTGTGCCTAGCATTAAGAACCACTGACATAGTATGATGATGAGAACAGATGAAACTTCCCAGAAAATATACATGTACCTTTATATAAATATTATATTTTCATTTTTATTTCACTCATTTTTACAGAACCTTTATGCTGAAAAATTGTTCATTGGTATTTTCTAGTATGATATTATTAAATGACTTTTTTGATATAAGATCAGGTATTTATTTGTTGGCACCATTTTTTATTTAAAATGATTGAAAATCACCTACTAGACAATCTACTCTTTCAGCCATGATAAATTGTTAAGAATTTATTGAAAAAGAAAACAAAAACAAAAACAAAAAACCAGCAAAGAAGTTACAGGCTTTGCTCTAGGTGACAGTGATAAGTTTTGTTTTGCTGAGGCTTGAGTTAGCTTGCTTATTGAGGTGAACAGCAAACCAAGTTGTCTTAAGTTCTTGGAGTTCTTATTGATATTCTTAGAACACTTTAATACCTGTTTTGAAAACACTGGATGAAGATAGTGAGGGAAATGGTTCTCAGGTTACAGTATGATCAGTAGGGTGATTGTGCCAATTGGAAGTAAATTGTATTCATGATGATGCATAGAATATTATGTAAGACATTTAATTAAGCATTTTATATGCTTGACATAAATACTTATGTAAGTTGCTTTCTAAACAATCTCCTAGATTTTTATGGAAGTGTGTTCTTTAAACAGTTTGGCCAACTGTGGCCACTGAAATGGTTTTAATTGTCAGAAATTCCCTGACATATCCTGGTTCCCAGGAGGAAACAAATAGAGATTATAGGACTTGCTCTGTGTGTAGACCCTTTTGAGTCTAAACAGCTTCTGAGTTTCCTGTTTCTATTTTCTTATAATCTTGATAGTATCAACAGGGTATCCAAAAAGGAATTATCCATTCTGGTAGTCAGTGATGGTCAAGCTATCTTCTCCTAGTGTAACAACATGGGTCAGTGTAGATAGTGGCAGGTAAACTGTTGATTTCAGATCTACCACTTAATTCATGGTACCAAGTGATTTGCCAGTATTACACGTTTCATAGTCACATAAACAGTCACAAGAAGTAGTTGCTATTCTTATCATTAGTTTTTCAGGTGATAAAACTGAGGTGTAGCTATTGTTCATGGTCATATATCTGGGTATTAAAAAGGTGAGGTTTCGCTGTAGATGGCTTTTTATCGTAAGGCTCAATATGAATACCAGTTGGAGTTATTTATGAATCACCAACACATATACATGGGAATGAGTGGATATGACCGTTCAGAATAAATGTAGGTGAGGAGGGTTCAACTAGAGTTGAAGGAAATCTACATTTAATGGGTTGACCAGAGAATAAAACTTGCTACTAGGTGGGTATTGTGTCTTACTAACTAAGGTACATATGTAAATGGCAAATAAATCACAAACTCACTAGAAAAGAAAAATATAATAGCAAATTCACATGTATATGTATATCTATTTTGTATAAAACAAATAGAAATTGCATTTACAAGTTCATTTGATTTAGAAATGCTTTGTCAGACACCTATCTTTTTAGATGACTGCCTTCACTCCTATTTTTTCTTTCTTGTTGTAATTTAAACATATGTACATGTGTGTCTCTGTGCGTGGGTATGTGCATATGTGTCCAGGTGTCCTCAGAGGCCAGAAGAGTGTTTCAGATCATTTGGAGCTGTAGTTACAGGAGGTTGTGAACTGCCTGGCACAGGTTCTGGGAACTGAACTCAAGTCCTCTGCAAAAGTACCCACAGTGGGGCATAAAGAACTCTCCTTTTTAGACAGAAGATGAAGTGCATGATATCATAGTATACCTGAAAATCCGTGTCTTCCTATAACCATATGGAAAATCAGTTTATTCTTTTTTAGAATAACATGTTACATGTGTTTTTAGGGTTCATGGTACCAAGTGGCAGGAAGCCTAACTAGAGCAATCTTGTCTAAAATGGAATTTGGCTATGTTTCCAAACTGGCGTGGTTGGACCTTAGGGGTGCCTAGACCCAAAGACTCGGGCTGTCAGAGGTTCTCTCTGCACTCTCTGCCCCGTGTCTCAGTCAGCCTCACCTTGTCAGTTGCGTCTCAGTGGCACTCCTCAGTTTCTGCTCAGGTTTCAAGAGTTTGTAATGGGCTCATGCTAGCTTTTTTTTTACTGCTCACCTGAAATACTATCAGTACTTCTGATTGTCAGTTTTGAATGATACATTTTATATTCAAGATATGCAGCCAGAAAAATAATTTAATATTTTTGTAAGATTTACTGAGTATTTAATTTTTCTTCTGAGAGGTAACTTCAAATGAGCTAGTTGTGACTGCATCTCTCTTGTCCTATGGCTGGAAAGTTTTTAGTTTACACTTTGGATCACTTCATAAATTTTGGTATCTTTGACAACTTAGTATATTGATAAGAGCTTTTACAGAAGATATTAGTATTTTAATTTAAGGGTGAGAGAGAAAGAATGCCATAATTTTTATTTGTTTTGGTGATTTACATTTTATTTTTCTGAATTCTTTTTAATGAAACCTTCATAAAGGCCTAGTTTTTTCCCCTATTGTTGCCTGTCACCTCAGGAGCTGCATGTGTTTGTGAGGGTGGCCCTTCACGATGGCTCTTAGATTAAAGAGAGACTGAGTTTCTGGTGTTTTGTGGAAGGTTATATTTAGCTGTTGGTATTTCAAGTTGGAACACTTCTGCTGTGCCTTTAGTTAGTGAGTCATCTGGAGAAGATGGTCTGCTCTTGCTTTTAGGAAGAGTCTGCAGCAAATAATAATAAGTTAAGCTCTGTGGGAGATTTTCTGCCAAATAACAGGCTTAAAATGGAAAATGTTTTGTAAAACATTTTATTGCCCATATGCAATATATATATTAAAGTATATAGAAGCATTTTGCTCATTATTGTCTTTAGCTGATAAAAGCAAAAAAAGTAACTGATGCCATTGTATAGTAAAACATTTTCTACAAAGCATTGTATGGATTATTTTTTAGTTGTAGACAAGTAGAATGACAGCATATGCTGTATAGAATTATTTCATTTATACAGTATTCAGCAGTGGTCGAAACTTGATGTTAGTTGTCCATATTGTGATGATTGAAATATATTCAAATCACATTTACAAAAAAAATACCCTTATCGCTTGACATTTACTTTATTTTGGTAGCTTTTTATTAGTCAAGATTCTTTGCGGGCTACGTAGCAGGGATGTGGGAGATGCAGATTCTAATTTTGAATTCCTTTGTATTATTTATGTCCTACTGATTGCACACTTTAGCCATTGCATCACGTTTTGTTCCTAGTGACAGTTCTTGTAGGAGGTAGTATGGGACAAAACAAAATGTGTTATCCTGGAAATTAAGCAACCTTAAAATCCTACAATTTAGATTTTTAAATCCGAGCTGTCTTTTCTGGAGTCAAGTTGACTGCCTCTCTGAGGTTTGAGGCACAGAATGACTGCAGCACTGGAGCCAGGCATTGGACATCACTCTTCTCTTTTTCTTTAGAATTACTAACTTCACATAGAAGTGTCTACACTATCACTGCTGTGTAAGAATCACCATGGGCGCTGAGATATTCTGGAGGAGAAATTAGGTCTTTTGGTTTTCTTTAGAAGAGGTTACACTTTGTTCTCCATACTCGTGATTACTACTGTATAGCTAGTTTCTTCCCGAAACTATCTTTTTTCATGTATGAAGGAAGCCTTAGCAAGAGGATTCTGTGCCCTTAATCATGGCAGTAGAAAGCTGGTCATGTTGGAGACATCAGTTGGCCTGTTCTTTTAGCATGCAGTGACAGTGTCTGTGCTTTTGATATCCTAAATCCAGTCTCCAAAATTGAGCTCCTATTTCCTGCCATCCAACCAGTTCTACCTGCACGATTCTTTATTTACCTAATACCAGTAGATGTGACTGCTTCCTGTGAAAGCATGTGCGACCCAAGTTTCTGCATGCATGGGTGTGAGTATGTGTGTGTTCCTCTGTGCACTCACATTCATGTACCACCGATATATAGACAGACTGTTTTTATTTCTTACATCAGCCATGTTTTGTTCTTCAGAAATCTTACTGGCACCACGAATAAATACATCCTAAAGTCTAGTCACTTCTCCTACATTTACCAATAAAGTCACCTGACCTACCCTACTTCCCCTTTCATGTCACCTTCATCATTTGTTTGAATTATTGCAGAAGTCTCGTAATCAATTTCTTTCCACCATTACTGCTTTTATATTCTTTATCACAGCTCACAGGTTTTTTTTTAAAGACCTAAGTTATATAATGAAACTCAGATAAAAATGGGCAAAATAAAAAATGCTAATGAAAGGAAATATTATTTACATGCAAATTGATTAGTTTTGTAAAACAAATAACAACTGAGGGATCAGTGAGATTTATGAGCAGAGAAATGAAGGTAAGGATGTATCCTATGCAAACCTGGTGACCAGAGTTTACTCCCCAGAACCGATGCAATAGTGCAAGGAGAGAACCATCTCTACAAACTTTTCCTCTGGCTTCCATATGCAGACTGGTGATGGGCGTGGTTTACCGGTAAATTAGGATCAACCAGACCAGTTCAATATAACAGATTTAGTTTAATAATTGGAAAACAATGAACTCACGTAACCAGGGTCCAGCGCACAAACGGGAGAAATAAGAAAAAGAGAGAGTGCACACCTGGATCTCCAAGTTTATCTTCCCCGACTCCAGGAGGCCACGCCCTAGCCAAATGTGATTGGCTGAACTTCCCCATCAGACTGGAAATGCGCATCATGCACATCATGCACACACACACATACACACAATCAACTGAGAAATAATTAGAAACAAAAATATCAGTGGTTGATGTTTATAGGATTAATGACCCAAATATTGTTTAATACTTTTTTTATATACAAAGGCCATAATTTATAGATTAACCGCAATATAAATGGAATACAAACATACCAAGAGACTATAATGGTTTTATTTCAGAATGAAAAAATTGTTCACATTAGCATATCTGCTAATATAATTTATTATACTTTCCCACATGCTTCCTGAGGATGTCTGCATGTACAGGAAGTCTAGAAGAGTGGAGCCAGGGAGCCTCTCTTTCACTTTTGGTGTCTGATGCGTAGCTTCTCCAGTCAATTCTGACCCTTTACAAGCTTTTATATCAATGGGGCTCCTGTTATACCTAGGATTTCATATAGAGCTTCCTTATAGCTCACAGTTAATCACTTCAAACAGTTATTGATGCTTTAGGATAAATTCCTCCTATTTAACTTATCTTGTAGTTTATCTTATTTTGTTGGTCCTAGACTGATGCCCTGTATTAAGAGGCTTCTGGAGAATTATTGTGATTGTTTTCATAGGTGCTAGGAAAGTGCTTGGCACAATGCAATATAGATCCTTATTAACATTTTATGAACTAAGTACAACACGTAGAAAAGTATACAAATCCTAAGTGTGCAGCTGAAAGAATTACCTCAAAGTAAACATACCTGTGTAACTGCCATCCAGTCCTAGAAATAGAACTTGGCAAGCAGACTGGAAGCACCTGGTCCCTTCCTCTTCCCTAGAGGTGTCTTCTATCTTCCTTTTTAACATCAGAGATTAGCTTTGCTATTTATTTTAGAATTTTAATCAATAGAATCATGTAGTGCGTGCTTTTGAATCTCATTGTGTTGAGAATGGCTCTGCACTGCTGCATGGTGCAGGGCTTTGTTCATTTGCTCCTCTGATCCTTGTTCATTGTGTGACTCCATCTCAGTTTTCTTGATGGAGATTCAGGTTGTTGCTAGTTTGACTGTTAGAAATAATGTTAGTACATGAGCCTTCTTGTGTGGCTCATGTAATTGTAGGAATGGATGTACTGGCTCGATAGGTATACTTGTCTTAAATTTAACAATTTAAGAAGCTTTCAATTTTAGTTTCCCAAAATGTTAAATTCCCAGGAGCTTTCCACTTGTTTCACTGTTTTCAAAATTTGAGCCAGGGCTGTAGCTGTAGCTTAGTGATATAAACAATTAACATGATACACAAGACCCTAGGTTCAATACCTGTTATCACAAAAACATGAAAGGCCTGAGCCATACTGGTATATAAGGGGTGTTTATTAAAATTTCTGTCCTGCCTGGTCCCACAGCCGTTCAGTCCCAAAGAAACACACAGAAGTCTACATTAATCATAAAGTGGTTGGCCTATTAGTCAGGCTTCTTACTAACTATTACATCCTACATTAACCCATAACTCTTGTCTGTGTCAGCCATGTGGCTTGGTATCTTTTATCAGCGAGGAATTCTCATCTTATTTCCTCTGCGTTTGGGTCACGACTGCAGACTGAGTCTTTCATCTTCCCAGAATTCTCCTGTTCTCGTCGCCTGCCTCTACTTCCTACCTGGCTACTGGTCAATCAGTGTTTTATCGAAGAAATCTAACTGACAAATCTTTACAAAGTACAAGACCATTGTCCCACAGCAAAGGGGTTATTTCATTATCGTTTGATTAGGTTTTGTTGTTGTTGCTTTTGTTTTAGTCAATCTTGATTATTATTTTATTTTATGTGTATGGATGTTTTGCCTGTGTTTAGGTCTGTGTCTTTGGAGACCGCAGATCTTCTGTAACCAGAATTCCAAAGACTGTGAGCTGTTCTGAGAGTGAGGGGATTAAACCCTGATCCTTTGCAAGAGCAGCAAGAACACTCAGCTGCTGAGCCATCTTTTCAGTACCTTGGTTGCAACTTTGTTAAGTTGGAACTCACTGTCTAGCCTACAGTGGCCTTCAACTTTGACCTGCTGAGTGCTGAGGTTGTAGCTTATACCACCATTTCTAGTTTACATGGTAGTGAGGATTGAAAATACCAACATACGACAGATATAAATGTTTGTGAATAAATGATGGATAGAAAAATTAATATTGATAAATGTATGAAAGGATATAAGATTGTTCATCATCCCTAAGAATTTAAACTTGTTTTATGGACAGGTTTCTTAAGTTTAAGTATTACATAATATTGGGAAGGACACAGAAAATGAACATCTTCATAACCATTTATGAGTTTATAAATCATTACAACCTCTAACGTTTAAATTTATATTATCAAAAATATAAGTCCCTTTTGATCTAGAAATCACTTATTTGTATAAAGAAGTTATAACAGAAACACAGCATAGATTAATCCTCTCCCAAAAATTCTATATAAAATGTAAACATGTCTTATTACAGATTAGCTTGTAAATAGACCTTGGAAAATTAAGAATCCACTTAAAAGAAATGGACAAGATAAACCAACCTGTGTTAGTTTATGAAATGTTCCTCATTGTTCTCCAGTTAGTGGAATTGTTGGAAAGGATTAGAAGGTGTGTCAGTTGGCTCAAGGTTTAACCTGTTTCCCCCATCCACAACGCACTCTGGGCCTCCTACTTATGATTTGAGACATTAGCTTTCAACTCTTCCTGCTGCCCAATTAAACACATTCTTTTATAAGTTCCCTTGTTCATGTGTTTTATGTTTTATACATCAAGACAAAAGTCACTAATATAAAACCTCAGGAAATGTTGCTTGCAGGATTATAAATTTTATTACATTTGTGAGGGAAATGTTTGAGTTGAACATGCATAGTAAATTTCTGAAGTACCTAGTTTGGTAAAAGTTTGTTACTTACTGTGTTATGCTGCCATTATGCAAGCTTATTAATTCAGAAACAGCTATTCAGTATTACTTTTATTTTTATCATATGACTTTTAAATCAATACATGTAAAAGGTATATACTATGTTTTATTAACTGCTACAGATAATAGCACACTGCCTAGCACATTGCATGAATATAATCATTTTCTGAATTAAAAATATGACTTCTTTAAATTTGTTACTTATGTTTTACTTTTATTTTATGGTGTGTTTTACCTGTGTGTATGTCTGTGCACCTCATGTGCTCCTGGTGCCTGAGTAGGTCAGGAGAGGGCGTTAGAATTGGATTTGTAAACCATTATGTGGGTACTGGAAACTGAACCTGGAGCAACAGCTGCTCGCCTAACTCCCCAGCCCTAAAACAAAATTAATTTTTTAGGAGTTTTGAAAGTTTATTCCATGTGTGTGTCCATCCCTGAGGTTGAACTGATCATCAGTCTTGGCTGTAAGCACCCTTATATAGCAAACCATCTCCTAGTCCAAAGCAGAACTGTTCACAAGAACCATTAACATTGATTTTAAAACAAAATTTGGTTCACATAACAGAGTCTGCTGACTGTTATATTAAGTGTGTTCAATCATTCCCCTCTTTATCAAATAGGTAAAACAAACATCTTACGTGTCCACTGAGGAAGAGTGACCTAAGTTGAAGTCAAAGAGCAATTACCCAAAGTAGAGACTGGCAACTTAAGACTTGGGACCAAATCTGTCCTTCTTTTTGAACTTTATGACCTTTTTTCTATTTTTAAAATAGTTTTAATAGTATCAGTGAATGATGTTTGAAAGTTAAATTTGGCTTCCTTTTTTTGTTTATTAAAAATTTCCACCTCCTCCCCTCCCCCCATTTCCCTCCTCCTCCCTCTCCAGTCCAAAGAGCAGTCAGGATTCACTGCCCTGTGGGAAGTCCAAGGTCCTCCCCC
>LOEQ01010855.1:22142-35394 GCA_001685075.1 Bramus lutescens | reverse complement strand
ATTTCCTGTACATTTTGTGATCTCGATTTCTTTGTCTGCATAGTATCCCATAGTGTACACCTGCTACCTTTTCACTATGCACTTGTTGGATGAAGAGCATTTAGGTTGTTTCCCTTGAGCATATTCCAGACATTTTCATCCAGAATTTCAAAGCTGTGGGTGTGCCATTTGTAATAAAGGTACAGATAACTTCCTTTGAGGCCCAGGGATTGTTAGTGGAGTTGGTCCCAGGGCGTGTCATGATGCAATGTTCAGGTTCTTTGTGAACTGCACAAAAGCAAATAAGAAAGACACACATTAACAGCCTATTGGGGTGCCCTCTTACCAATGAAACTAAGAACATCTAAGAACATTGCAGAAAGTTTATAAAGAGACTCAAGAGGAGACTCTAGGGCCATTTTATTATAATTTCACAGGAAAACCACAGAGCAGACAAACTGTAAATCTCTACAGGGACTGGGATTGGGGTGATGGAGACAAAGGTAGAAAGCCGTGCATTCTGATCTAGAGACAGCGTTGGAGGTCTGCATGCACTATAGACATGGGGTGGTGGGGTCCTCAGAAAACCTCCAGACAACTAAGGAATGTCGAGAGCATCAGAAATCACCTCCCTAGGAAAGAGCTAATCACAATTATGTAGAAAGCCCTGAAAGCGTATGTCCAAGCAACAGTATACAGATGAAGCAAGATGTGTCCATTTATATTAATGTCCATACCCATATATGCATGCTACAAAAGATAAGGAAAAAGAGGTCATGAATTTGAAAACGTAAGGAAGAATATTTGTGAGTGTTTGGAGTGAAGAAAGAGGAGAATGAATGTTTCTCTTGTAATCTCAAAAAATAAACAAAGTACTTTTTAAAAAAAGTTCAACACTGCTTCTTTCCCTGGAAAATGCCCTCATCAGAGTATAAATGTCCACACCAAGATGTGGACTGCCATGCTTGTCCCAGGAACACAGAGCTATCATCTGTACCTCCACATGGCTGTACACCGACTGGATCCTTAGGAATTGATAGAAGCCAGAGACCAATTAGACCATTTACCTCAACAGTTCCATTTCTGCCAGACATAGATAGACCCATCAAGAAATTTTGAGACAAGGANAATGCCCTCATCAGAGTATAAATGTCCACACCAAGATGTGGACTGCCATGCTTGTCCCAGGAACACAGAGCTATCATCTGTACCTCCACATGGCTGTACACCGACTGGATCCTTAGGAATTGATAGAAGCCAGAGACCAATTAGACCATTTACCTCAACAGTTCCATTTCTGCCAGACATAGATAGACCCATCAAGAAATTTTGAGACAAGGAGTCCATCAGATTGCACAACCTTCCATAAAATGTGACTGGAACCTAAGAGTATACATGTATCCACCCTTCTCTGTGCCACAAAAGCATGCCTGTGGCTCATTTTCTTTATCTCATCTCCTACAAAAGGTTCTTGTAGGTGCAACCTCTCTTGGCGCTCACTCTTTTTTTATGTTTTTTTTTTCAAGACAGGGTTCATTTGTATCTTTTAAGCTTGTCCTGGAACTAGGCTCTTGTAGACCAGGCTGGCCTCGAAGTCACAGGTATCTGCCTCCTGAGTGCTGGGTCTTAAATGCATGTACCACCACCACCACTAGGTGGTGCTCACTTCTTTAAGGACCATCGGAAATCTAGTAAGGGACACAAAGCAACATGCCAGCACATTAATTTCTCAGTTGCCCAAACACACCTACCTCCAGCCTCTCTACATGACAGATACATCATTTTGTAACGTCTGCATGAAACAGATGTGCACAACAACCAATGAACAGAAACAAGATAAATACAATTAAAGACTGGGGTTAAGGACAAGTGACATTTTCCTCTTTATGCAAACAGAGATAGAATCTTTTCTGCTTGACTTCCACACAGCGTCCATGACATGTTGTGCAGATTCCTGAGGCAAGAATGACCTTCTTGGGCTACCGTATGATCCTGAGTGTATCCATGAACTCAGAACAAAGTTGAGGAAACTGTTCTCTGGAAAAAAAACCCGGCATGAGAACAATCCAGAAAGGTGGGGTACTGCTCCAGAATCATCTTCTTCATGCTGTGTGTGGTCCAGATCTTCACTCAGGAAATGCTTGGAGATTCTATTGTCATAGAAAATGATGCCAATGAGTTGAGCGCACTGGCTGAGAGCAACTGTGTAGGACACCACTGGTCTGAGAGTCCATCATCCCATAGCCCAGAAAATCCAAATTCTGCAGAGTTCTGGCAGCATTCACTATCAGCCTCTGAAGAGGCCCTAGAGGTAATGGGAATAGAACAGCAACCATGTCCAGATATTTTAGTAGCCTGAGTCTCTGACTCCGGGAGAACTGATCTAGGTGGGCACTCTAACTCCTGCTGGCACTGACAGAGGAGCTCTTCAAGGGAGTCTTCAGGTTCCTAGGCAGAGACCATGGGGTTAGCTTTGGAGATGGACTTGGAGAGCACATTTGTGGGATTTACACAGAGGCAGAAGGACCCACATGTCTCAAGGTCAATTGCACCAAATGATGGGAGTAAATATCTGTCTGTGGTGCTGCCTGTTGGATTCTGTCCACTCAAGTCACACCCCCAGCAGCCACGATTACTATGGGATGGCTCAGTGCACAGCTCTACAGCACCATTTCTCAATGCCACCAGGAAATCCAGGGCAGCATTTCAGCAAATCTCTGGCAGATCTCACTGCCCTCTGCCTCCTGTCACCCCCTCCATGGTGATTTCCAGATTGCACCTTGACTCTGACCATCAGCCTTGCTGTCAATCATCTCCCATCTGCTCATCACACACTTGGGCTTAATACAGTTCTCTCCTGGGAAATTGGAGGCAGTGAGGTGGCTGTTCACACAATCTGACCACAGACCACTGTTGGTCGGGGTTTCTGTCCTACTCAGTTCCCAAGCCATTTAGTCCTAGGGAAATCTCACAGCCGTCTACATTAGTTATAAAATTATTGGCCCATTAGCTCAGGCTTCTTATTAACTCTTATAACGTATATTAGCCCATTATTCTTGTCTATGCTAGCCACATGGCTTGGTACCTTATCCAGCAAGGCAGTCACATCTTGCTTCTTCTGTGGCTGCATCAGGTCTATACACCAAAATTTCCTTTTCCCAGAATTCCTCTGTTCTCATTGACCCACACCTATTTCCTGTTGATTGTCCTGCCTATACTTCCTGCCTGGTTACTGGCCAGTCAGTATTTATATAAAATATAATTGACAGAATACAGACCATTATCCCACACCAGACCACCTCGGGACCTATGTGCCATCTTCTCTTTTCCATCCACACTATCTTAGACAGAATCTAAGGAGGAATGTACAACCCACCCACGCTAGATCTGGCCCACCCACCTGACTTATGACCTAGTATTCTAGACACATGTCCTACCCTAGTTTAGGCTTCTGTTCCATGAGTGGTCTTGGGAGAGCCTATTCCCTTAACAAGGAAACAAGACCATGCTTAGGTATTCAGATGACTCCCTTGCTATTCATTCCACAGTGATGGACAGAAATAATGTGCTCACTAGTCTGTAAAGTGAAAGAGAAAGGTTTGCTCTGGTAGCAGCCACTGTCCACCCTAGCTTAGCTGCACAACTGGAGAATGTGGCCTTTACTAACAGAGACAGCGTCCATGAAGAGATGCTGAGGTTTGGTGAGTTTGGAGACCTGAGAAATGAACATGTTGGCATGCCTCCTGTCTGCTACATATCTAGTGTGTATCCTGTAGTCATCCTTTGTGAGAGAAAGAGAGTTCATTAAAATTTTCCATTTCACCCAAAGCGTCAGAAACTGTGCCATGGTAGACTGAGTTCAATTCATTCTGACTTCCAATGGAAGGATGTGCTCTGCCAGGAAACCCTCAGAACCCCCCTGGTAATATCAAAGGACAACAAGGAAAGAACCTCCAACGTCCTGCCCTGGATTATAAGCTGCCTTTTCTCTCATAGGCCTATTTCAAAAAGTATGTAGTTTGAAGATTCTGATAAATTTTTTTAATGGAGGTTAATTACCACCTTCAACTTTGCTACATCTGGAGATTCTGGAAAAGGCTTCTTACTGAGCAGGATTATTAATGAGCCAGAGCAGCCAATACCATCGTTGCCAGCTCATATGCTCCAATGTCATGGTACAGATTCCAAAAATTGAATACTTGAAGGTTCCGTTTTCTGTGGGTAAGACAAGTGAAGTGTCAGTAGACAAAATGAGACCCCCAATTAAGTCAGCTCCTTTTGACTTCTCTCATGTCAGCTCTTACTTTCTCCCTTCTGGTCTTGGCAATGTTTGTTTGTTTGTTTGTTTGTTTTCAATGTGAAGTGTCCAACAACTGCATGGTCCCAGGCAGTGGCTCTTTCTGCACTGTATCAGCCCTCTGTCCTGTTTCCCTCTATTTAGTGACTCTTGACCTGGTACTACTAGTGCCTGTGGCAGAGACAGGGACAGGCTCCTTCCACTGTGCCTACATATTCTTTATTCCTCCCCCATACCAACTGTCCTTTTACATCAAATCTCGGCAGTGGGGTCAAGGCTTCTTCAGTCTTTCAAGCTAATGCTACCAGAGGCCTCTGATTACCTCTGACTCCATTCTCTCAACCTCAGATATCTCTTCCTGTACTTCAGTGTCCTCCATTTGACCCTACATGGGTCTTGCTTGCATGGGATGAATATTCTCTGTCAGTAGGATATCCAGTCCATCTAGCACAGCCTGGATGTTTTCCTTGTATGTGAGACCTACCAGTGACCCCACATAAAGGTAGTGGAAACACCAGGCTGTGTCCACAGCCTTCACAATCTTAGTGAAACTGCCTTTGATGACCTCTTGGAACAGTGCTAGTAAGAGGTCTGTGGACTTGGGAGAGAAAAGGAGAAGGTATAGCCAGTCAAGAAAAAGAAATATATAGTTTTAAAATATTAAAGTCCTTAAAAGGGAGTAAGTAATATTTAAAGTAAATCAAGGAATGATGGAAAACACACAGAGTCTGGACACTGTGTTACTGTGTTACTTTTGAGTTGTTTGACTACTGAGGAAGGACCAACAGATGCTAAGAAACATTTGATTATAAATGTTGCTGGACTAATCAAAGCTATATATTTTAAAAATATTTTGACTTCAAAATTTAGAGGATGTTGATTCATTCCAGGTTAAGAAAATCAGGTTTGATCCAGGAAGACCCACTCAAATCCTGATTACAGATGTAAAAAAATAAATCTAGAAGAACTACAAGACATGTGATGTATATTTTACCTGTTCCAACACAACAAAATATTATCTTTGTCTGACGTATGTATATGTATTAATGCAGATATGTAAGTTACCCTTAAAAGTTTATGTATTTTCAGAATAAGGGGAACTGACACCAATTAAAATTGCCCAGGAGATCCAGCATCCAAAATAGCTTCAAGACTACTGACTCAGATAATCTAGCCTCACAAAATCTCCATTCAAGATTTAATTATCAGCCCAGAGGTGGTGGTGCCCGCCTTTAATCCCAGCACTTTGGAGGCAGAGGCCTGCAGATCTTTGTGAGTTCGAGACCATCCTGGTTCTACAAGAGCTCGTTCCAGGACAGGCTACAGGGAAACACTGTCTCAACAGATCAAAAAAGAAAAAGGACTTAATTATACAAATTTTCTCATGATCCCTCAAAGATTACCAGCACCCTAACTACTTGACATTGGCACTGATTTTGGTTTACTGATACAAATTTAAAGTAATTTTTATACTGTATGTATGTTTCTACTCTTGTTTCAGATATTATGTTCTTGCAGTTCCCTTAAAAATGTAATGTATAGAGCGCCGCCTCAGCCGCCGTGACGGTCCGGGCCGTGGTCGCCCAAGGGCTTTGAATATGTTGGGGGTCGTCCTCAGCCGACTTGCCCAGGAAAGGAAAGCTTGGAGGAAGGACCACCCTTTTGGCTTTGTGGCTGTCCCAACAAAGAACCCTGATGGCACGATGAACCTGATGAATTGGGAGGGTGCTATCCCTGGAAAGAAGGGGACTCCATGGGAAGGAGGCTTGTTCAAACTGTGGATGCTTTTCAAAGATGACTATCCGTCCTCACCACCAAAATGTAAATTTGAGCCACTGTTTTACCCCAACGTGTATCCTTCTGGCACAGTGTGCCTGTCCATCCTGGAGGAAGACANTGCTTTTCAAAGATGACTATCCGTCCTCACCACCAAAATGTAAATTTGAGCCACTGTTTTACCCCAACGTGTATCCTTCTGGCACAGTGTGCCTGTCCATCCTGGAGGAAGACAAGGACTGGAGGCCAGCTATCATGATCAAACAGATCTTATTAGGAATACAAGAACTTCTAAATGAGCCAAATATCCAAGACCCAGCCTCAAGCAGAGGCCTATACAATTTACTGCCAAAACAGAGTGGAATATGAGAAAAAGGTTTGAGCACAAGCAAAGAAGTTTGCCTCTCATAAGCAGCGGCCCTGTGGCTCCGTGACAAGGAAGGGATTGGCTTGGCAAGAACTTGTTTACACCTTTTGCAGATCTAAGTCTCTGTGCACAGTTACTAGTTGCCTGGGAGGGTTGAGCGGGCGCCATTTTCCATTTCCGCCGCTGGCATATACAGTCTCAATTTGCTGAATTGCCCCAGTTTTTCATACAGGGTCTCTTCCTTCAGCCTTTTGTATTTTTGATTGTTATGTAAAACTTGCTTTTATTTTGATATTGATGTCAGTATTTCAACTGCTGTAAAATGATAAACTTTTGTGCTTGGTAAGCCCCTAGGAGCTAGTTTCTTGTGCTCGGATGCAGGCATGCTTCCCACTGTTCAGAGCTCTGGCCTCCAGCTGGCTGTATGACAGAACCACACTGTCCCTCCCTCCCCACCCTCCACCTCCTCAGAAACCTGGGCTGTTGCTTATGAGCCTCAGATCCAAAGTTGGCCANTGGCCTCCAGCTGGCTGTATGACAGAACCACACTGTCCCTCCCTCCCCACCCTCCACCTCCTCAGAAACCTGGGCTGTTGCTTATGAGCCTCAGATCCAAAGTTGGCCAGCATCTCCATTCTGCACCACTTCCTTTGTGTTTATATGGCGTTTAGTCTGTGTTGCTGTTTAGAGTAAATAAACTGTTTATATAAAGGTTTTGTTGCATTATCATCATTAAAATGTAAGGAGGTACTTCAGTATGCCTGGCCCTCCTTATATGGCTGTAGCCCTTGCCAGGCACCAAGTCTGAGCCCCAAGACCAGCACCTAGGAGTTCTCCCAGCTTCTGCTAGAGTTGTGCCCAGGCCACATGCAATTCCATCTTCATCTGGTTCTTTGTAAATAGGACTATGTACAGAGATGTGTTCTGTTCTCCCCCCCTGGGTCTTTGGGCTTTAAGGTACCAGGCGGCGTGAGACCCTCAAGAAGTCGGAATCCGCACACAGCCTTCGTAAACCCAGCAGGGTGAAAGACTGGCTGATCCAGACCACGGCTGTGGACAAGTGAGGGCCAAGGACACAGCGGTCCGCATTGATCTCCCTGCCTGCCAATTGTACTGTGAGCCCCACTGTGCGCTGGTAGCTGGCTTCAGGCCTTTTGATGTCCTGCCCTTGCACCCTGGAGGAGGCAACCCCACCAACCGCTCTGGCAAACAGCAGGTCGTTGTCTTGAACACATGACTCCTGCACCTTCTGGCCAGCATTCAGTCCCACCCTGCAACCCAGGGGACCAGACCAGTTGTGGCCTCGGCACAGGATGACCTCAGGGACCACTGTCCACATACTCTGTTGGACCTGGTCTAGGGAGAAACTGATAGGTTTATCAGTGGCCTATAGCCCATGCCTGGGCCAGGCTAGATCTGTGATCTTGGGCCTTACAGAGCACAGGGAGGTGCAGTGGACACAGCCAGTGATCACAGTCTCCATCAGACGTTCCTGTGACCCCCCTGGAAGACCCTTGGCATGGGAACCAGTCACCAGTGGCTCAAGTTCAGGGACCAAGCAAGGGAGGGCTGGGCCCATGCCCAGGTCTGCAGCCAGGAGCCTTCACTCTGAAGTTGGAGGGACTTGTACTCCCACGGCTGGTGGTGNTGTATGTGTGGCCTGCTCTCCCAGAATGTCTTATTTTGTAACAACTGACTACATTTAGTAATAGGTACACATGTATATGGTTAATATATGGAAATTCAATATATTTTATAGTTAAAGTATTCTAAAGTAACTGATGTTTCTAGCAAGCTGTAGTGACTTTGGCTATGGAATGTTCCTTTGTCCCACAGTCCTTGGCTTACCAGAGATGTGAATTTTGTAACATGAGAACATGGTCTATGACCATCCTGTGTTCAGATGGTGGTGAGGAGGGTATCCCAGCATGAGGCCTCATTGGTAAGGAATTGTGGGCAACAGATTAACCACTGCATCTACAAATCTCCAATTAAAACATTTCCACAAACGGCAAAAAATGTAATGTATAATTAAGAAATAGAGATGAATAGTGATCTATAATCATCAAACATAATAGTCATGCTAGATATGTTTTCAAGGTCATACAGAGATATAGTTCAGATAGATAGGTAATTTATTAAGGTATCTAGGCAGAGAGTTTCAATCCACTATTCCACCCTCTCAATCAGTTGAAAACACAGGTGGATCCTTTAGTATTTGCCCCAAGCCTGATGAGTTGCACTCCATCCCTGGGAGCCATGTTGTGGACGGAGAGATCAGAATCTTTCTGACCTGCGCTCCTGTACCATACAATTTCCCTCCCCCCCACACTAAATAAGTCGGATGGAAACACAGAATTTAAACATGAAGGATCACATAGAAGCAGGAGATCAGAACAGCTGGCACCCAGATCAAGAATTCCTTTTTGCACCAGATAGAGTCTTGGGCATCTGGACAAAATGGAAGGAACCGAAGACTGTGGGTTGCCCAGACTCAGTGGGTAAATCTATAATATATTTCATGTACCCCACATTCAGCAAACACAGCAGAGAGGGGGTTGGAAATATTTCAAAAGCCAGAGGACCAGCAAGTGGACTGTGAGGTCAGACTGTGTCTCCTGTAACAGACCGGGAATCTACAGCCAGGACACCTCAACAATAGGGGCGTCTGAATCCATTCTGAACAGGGGCAATCACAATACAGGCACTATCCTGGAAGGGACAAATCTCCTAAGACCCCTCCCCCAGCCAAAACCTGCGGTTCAGTAAGGACAGCTGAGAGAGGGGGTTATTAGTCATACAAAAGCCAGAGCCTCCTAGTTGGTTAAAGAATTCCAGGTGGCCAGACCTGAAATCATATACAGGCAAGTAATATTCAATTGGCTCTGCAGATTATATTTATATATTAGGCATCTACACATACACACATACACATACACTTACTTGTGTTTCTGTTTATGCCTATACATACATACATACATACATACATACATACATACATACATACATACATACATATATGAAATATTTAAGAAGAAAGAAGCAATGAATTTGAGACTGACCTGGGGTGCATACGTGGAAAGGCTGGAGTGAGAAAAGCAAAACTGAATAATACTGTTATACTTTTGAAATATGAAAACATAACAAAATGCAGGGGGTAAAGACTTGTCTCAGCAATTAAGACACCTGCTGCTATTTAAGAGTACCATACTTGGGTGCCCAGGACCCATTTCACAACTCACAAACCACTGTAGCTCCAGCTCCAGGGGAATCCATCACCCTCTTCCGTCTCATTTACCCACAGATACAAATACATACTTAAACATCTTAGACATAAAATATTAACAAAGATAAAAAAGGAAACTTAATCATAATCCAACTCAACAGTAGAACATTTGTCTTCTACCTAACATAATTCTTTTATTTTTCTTCTTCAGAAATTTCTCCTATTGGTCTTAGATGTCACCTGAACATTTTAAAGCCTTCGATTTGTGCAACTGGGGTTTTTACATTTAATACATCATAAGATATTTAGAATCTAGGGGGCTGGAGAGTTGGCTCAGAAGTTAAGAGCACTGACTGCTCTTCCAGAGGTCCTGAGTTCAATTCCCAGCAACCACATGGTGGCTCACAACCACCTACAATGAGTTCTGGTGCCCTCTTCTGGCCTACAGGCAGGATACTGTATAAACAAATAAATAAATCTTTAAAAAAAAAAGAAACAGAGATATGGAAGAAACTCAGAGAGGTGGGATAGTACAGAGAGGGAGAGTCAGTGAACACTGAGTTATTGAATCCTGAATCCGCTTTATTTTCATATGTTTTTATACCCAATACAAAAAGGGGAAGAAGGCAGAAGACTGTCTTAACATGACACAAAGGACATCCAGAGCAGTTACTTGTTTTAATAATTGAAACATTAAGCCACTATTTTCTAAGGTAAGTATTCTGATGCTTTGGGTGGAATGTGTAGTAGACCAAGAGTCCTGCAGGCAGCCACTCCTATGCCAAACTTCCTGAATGATAGAGCAGGTGTGGCTTGAAATCTCTGTCCCTTGGTCAGGGTGGAGCAGATCCTCCTCTACGGCCAACCTCACGTCCAAAACACCAGGAAGCAACACTGTGGTCGACAAATCTCTGACCTTTAGTTAAGGTGAACAGACTCACATTTTCTAGGGCCCCAAGGCAACAGGTATAGGGAACTGTAAGAACATTTCCTCATTCAGGGGTTAATGAGGCCTCCCATCTCCGTAGAGAATCCTCAGATGAACCGGCTTTCCTGAGGGGTGGAATCCTTGGCAAGGTGACTGACAGGGTCAGTTAAATTAACTCATTAAGGCAATGTGTTGTTCTAATTATTAGTACAGATTACAATGACAGGGTTCTCCCAGGATCAGATGTCAAACCCAGGTCCTACTCTATGCCCAAGAGAAAGTAGATTTCCTTACTGACCTGAACAAACTGCCATTCCTCTGCGTCATCCCTGTGACATCAGTCACAGTTGCTGTGATGAAATACCCCAAGAGAAGGCACTGAGCTGGAGCAAGGCTTACTTGTCTCACAACTCAAGGGAACACAGTCCATCATGGCGGGATGACATGGGGGCAGGAGTGAGAGGCACCTGGTCAGGCTGTGCACAAACAGGGAGCAGAGAGAAGCAAGGGTGCTGCTCAGTTTGCATCCCCTTTCTTGTTCAGTTCATGACCCCATAATACAGGGTGATGACCTCAGCCTGTGACACACTCAGAGTGGAGCTTCCTGCCTGCTTCCTCTTCTCAGAACAGCAGCAGGTATCTTGTCATGGGTCTGTGAATGGCCACAGAGGTGGTGACAGGAGGCAGAGGGCAGTGAGAACCACCTGAAACGCTGTCACGGCTTTCATGGACCTTACCTTATGTGCTCTAGGCTATAATAGACTGTACTGGAATTCTGTGTGTTAGCGAAGAAAGGATCTGTACAGCTGTGCACGGAGCTATCACCCAGTCATAGTGGCCGCTGTGGTGTGACTTGAGTGAGCAGAACCCGACAGGCAACACCAGAGACATTGACTTCCATCATGTGGTGCAAGTGACATTGGGACACACGTCCCTTCTACTGTTGTGCAAACCCACCACATGTGTTCTCCAGCATCACTTGACAGAACTAANAGGCAACACCAGAGACATTGACTTCCATCATGTGGTGCAAGTGACATTGGGACACACGTCCCTTCTACTGTTGTGCAAACCCACCACATGTGTTCTCCAGCATCACTTGACAGAACTAACCCCTTGGTCTCTCTCTGCCTAGGAACCTGAAGACTCTTTTGGAAACCTCTGTCACTGAATGCCAGCATTTTCAATCACACTTGAAATACTTCTTACAATGTGAGCGCCTCCTTCAACTAAAACATCTGGACATGAGTGGTGTCCTACTGTTCAGTTTATGTATGATGCCTCTCAGTGGTCTTTAAAGAATGTGGCAGAAATTCAGGAGACTCTGGAAATGCAGGGGTGTGGGATAAAGGGCTCTCAGTTCAGTGAACTCCTAACGGCCCTCAGCCAATGCTCCCGGCTCACCAAGGTCAATTTCTTTTATTTATTTATTTATTTATTGAAAGTTATTGACCTCTACATTTTTCTCTGCTCCCCTTCCTGCCTCTCCCCTACCCCCTTCAATCCTCTCCCAATGTCCCCATGCTCCCAATTTACTCAGGAGATTTTGTCTTTTTCTACTTTCTACTTCCCATGTAGATTATATCTTTAAAATTTTCAAACATTCTCTTGTTATTTTTTTAGATCATTTTCTTCTGGTTCATCCATATTTGGCTGTTCAGGTCTTGCTTTTGTAGGGTCTTTAGGTTTTACTGGTGTTGTGTTGCTCTTTGTGGTGTAGCATGTGATCTTACCTTTTCTACTCATCTCGGAGGTTCCAGGCTCGGAACCCTAAGAGGACCTGCTTACTTCCTCAGAGGTCTCAGACTCAAACTGGGACCCGCAGGGGTTACAGGTTCCTGCCTATTCCCTTTGATGTCCCAAACCAATGCCCGAACCCACAGAGGACCTGGCTCAGGCTTTCTCTCTCTGAGGTCCCAGATTGGCTCCTGGCCCGGCGGAGATCTCTGGTTCCTGCCTATTCCCTTGGCGGATCCAGGTTCACTAACGCCCAGGCTGACAGAGGTCCTGGCTCTGGCCTAGTTCCTGGGAGGTCTTAGACTCTCACCCAGACCCACCGGGGTGTTGGCTTTAGGTCTACTCAGCAATCTCTGGCTCTGGGTCACTCGCTCAGTGGTTCCTCCCTTGTACCTGTTCCGGTGGAGATCGTTGACTCTGGATCTGGTCGCTGGGTCAATCCTGTCAGCCAGTGTCCCGAGACTGGGTTTGCTCCTGGCTTCTGCTCCTGGTGGTGCTTGTTCTCTCTGTGTCTTAGGTAACTGGTTCAGCCTCACTCCGGTCCTGGTGGAGATTGCAGACTCTGAGTCAGGTCGTTGGCTCAATCCTGGTCTGCCAGTGTCCCAGGACTGGGTTGGCTCCCAGAGCTGGGTTTGCTCCTAGCTTCTGCTCCCCGTGGAGCTTGTTTCCTCCGGCCCTCTCTGTCCTAGGAGTCCCCAAGGTCAATTTCTATACCGATGATTCTCCGTGAATCTCTCGAGTAACCTTCTCCACTACACAGCCAACTTGAGAAAAATGACTATGGAGCAAAACCCTGCTCCTCTGGAGTCCTATGAGAAAAGTCACGTCTCCATAGAGAGATTTGTACATTTGTCCCTTGCTCATGCATACACTCATGGTTATAGGGACAGCCCAAGAGGATCTCCCGTCCTACAGATGTCTGTAGTAAATGTTTTTTTTTTT
>LOEQ01010854.1:10805-34046 GCA_001685075.1 Bramus lutescens | reverse complement strand
CAGAAAGTTTAGGGGGTTGAGGAGTGTCTGTGCTCCCTTTCTGGGGCTTCTGTTCTTCCTCAGCCTTTTTAAAATTTCTTTCTAATATCTGATGCTGACAGAGAAATGAAATGGGTAGCCAGGACCGTGGCTCCCACTGGGAGGCTGGGTCTAGTCAAGTGTATTGAACCATGGTCCCTTTTATTGTTTTAAAACATAGCTGGATTTTCATCAGCTTGCTGTGTGATCTCTCAAGAGTTTGTCGAAGTTAACAACTTTTTATTAGACCATCTCCATACCCTGAAGGAGGCAGCAGACCATGATGTACTGCCTCTGCCAGCCATTCTAGTCTGGTTTATAATCCCAGTAAGGTTCTGTAGCTGTCACAGACAAGTCCTCCACAAGGCCTGTACTGTCCACTAGGTGTGTCTGGTCTGTGTACTCTCCAGCTGCTGCCTGAACCCACTTTGCTTTTCCCGGAGTGAGAGCAGAGGCCTGGATGACATAAAGATCATGCCAGGTTAAATTGATAGTGAAACTCCTTGATATGAACAGGAGGATTAGCAGAGAAGGAACCCAACTGCTTTTCTAATTGTGAGAGATCCTGAAGACAGAAGGGAACAAGGGAACGTGGACTCTAATAATTCCATCCGCTCCTGCTACCTTTCAGAGATGGCAGAGAAGGGCAGGAGGTTGGTGAGACCTGGCATGAGAAGAGACAGGGAAGGACTGGGAGGGGTTAGGCCAGTGTGTAGAAGGGGTCCAAGAGGTGAGTTGTGACATGGAAGGTTAGGGAGAGGCAGTAGGAGGAAAGGGAGGGGAGCAAGGAGGGTAAGGAGGAGGAAGTTGGCTTTCAACTTTCTCTTTGGCTAGGGAGGAAGTGGGAAGGAGTGGGTAGGGGAAGGAATGTGAAGAATGTTGCCCCATAGGAGGTGGTTGTGTAGTCAGGGTTTGAGGGAGTGGGAGAAGGGCCAGTGTCTCTAGCAGCATGGTCATGGCAGAACATTCAGGGTCTCAATTCCCAGATAGTCGGGAACCTAGAGGTGCTGTGACCATGGTGACCAAAGCCAGTGCTGTAAGACATTGGCTACTGAGGGAGGAATGGGAGTCCAGTGCCCAGAAATCAAGGACATGTGAGAGCTCTGTCCATTTATCCCCAAGTTGGAAAAAATTTTCAAGGTCACGGAGGATGGAAAATTCAATAGTTCCTTCCAGGTGGACACTGTGTCTCATTGTCAAAGGTCATATTGAGACCAGATCTTAAAGCACAGAGAGATTTAGCCATTGGGGACAGATGATATCAGACAGTTCCAATTGGGAAAGATTTTTTAAAAAGCAGCCCAAGGACATTTGAGAATCTGGCTTCGAATTGCAGGTGTCGATCTCACAAATCTATGCCAAACCCAAAGCCTAATGCAAAGTGTCCACTGTGATTGACTTTTGGGTCAAAAAAAAAAAAAACCAGAGAAATTCCTTGAAAGGACATCTGATAAAGGTACCCCACGGAGACAAGGCAGGTCCTTGTCCTGGTCAGGTCAGGAGCCTGGCATGGCAGCGTCTTTGCAGAAAAGCCAAAATCATACGAGGCCCTGGGCCTCTAAAGGCAATGACTTGGAAATTGGAACTTACCCAGATGATGCCAATCTTAGCCTGGCAAAGAGCAGGTACGAGGGAGGGTGTTTTCCCAATATGAGGCCCTGGGCTGGTGAGAAAAACAGACTCTCAGTGAGAGCTCCAGGTGAGAAGTTTTTGCACCCCGATAAACCTCTCTGCAGACACAATAATCTGAATCAGACCAAATCAAACTGAATTAGAAAAAGCACAGGTTTAATGGATACCAGCACTCCCAAGTAGCCTTTCATCACCTCAGAGAGGAAAGGGGAAAGAAAGACCAGAAAACCACGTTTGTTTTATGGGTTTCTATTTAAATACCCTGTGGGAGTGGTCTTGATCATCTCTAGTGAGGGGTCATCATTTGGCAGGCTTTATTATAGGTGAAGTCTGGACTGAGGCAACTCCCAAGCAATGGGACTTCTACCCAAACATTCCAGACTCTTTGGGTATATGGATGCCAGGGACTGGGGTGAAGCCTTAACCCAAACACCTTCCAGCAGTAATAGTCTACTTGATCTCAATCTTTCTGCTGTGTGGCTGTGCTTTCTTTATTCCCTGATCATCCTTAATAGGTTAGTCCTTGAAGTCATTCTGGTCAGACTTTCCCCTCAAACAACATGCTTGGCACCTTTCAGCACTCTGAAAGCTAACAAGTAGGGATGAAGTTCCCAAGGAAGTACCAGCTTCATCTATTCATATTCTAAGACTCAAGTATGCAGTGTCTTCAAAAATGAGTTCTTAACAACAAATTCTAGAATAGAAGAAAGAGCATTGATCATAGTTTGTTGTTTTTGTGTCTGTAGGACCCCACTAGCCAACAAATCCAAGATGGGTAATATGTTTTTTTCTATCATGTTTTTATTTGTCAGCCTATGGTGTCTAGTAGAATATGTGCACATTTATATAATAAATAAATTTTTAATGCTTTTTAAAAAGCATCTACAGCAGTAGGTTTCCTAATGACGTTTTTGAAGAGTCTTCAGTTTAGTTACCCATCCATACGTTTTCTCCTGTACCCTACCATCTCATTCCCCATCATACTTTTCCCACAGACATATTCTGTTACTCTTAAGTCACTGTGCTGTGTCTCGCTACTCTTAAAATGCTGCCATGGCCTCTTAATAATTTCTTTAAATCACACATATACATTATAGATGGTAATAAATTTCATACAGATATTTCAGTTCAAGTATATCACACAGTTTACCCATATTCCGAAGGTTTCATAATAGGAGTTCAAAGGGCTCTTTGTTTTTTGTGTATTTATTAGAAAAGTTACTAATACCATAGACAGACAGCAGACAGCAGTACAGCAAAGATGCTAAGTCGATATCAGGCAGACAAGACAAAAAGAAGTCTTTTCTCATACATTTTAGAGGTTGAAGTAGGTTCTATGCCAGTGACTGATTGGCAGTCCATAGTGAATGCATGCAGTCAGGCTGTCTAATGGTTTCGGGGAGTCTGTCTCTCAGAGACCTGTGCCAAAATCTTATATGGTTGTGGTTAAGAGCAAAAATATAGAAGAAACAAGTTAATAGAATAGCTTTACAAAATGGCAGGGCCCTGCCTAATATATTTACTCTCTATAATATAACTTTGCACCTCACATCTCCTTGTCCCAATCATTCCCAACACAGTTTTTCTAAGTTTATTTTTTGCTAGTTATGTGCACCCATATTTTGCCAGCATGAATATTTGTGCACAACATGCGTGCCTGGTGGTTGTGGAGGCCAGAAGGCACATGGTCCTCTAAAAGTGTCATTACAGATAAATGTATGCTGCCATGTGGTTACTAGGAGCCAACTGCAGGTCTTCTGCAAGACCAAGTACTCTTAACCTCTGAGTCATCTATCTAGGTCATTCACACAGTCTGCTTCTGCTTTATCATCATATAAGCTATATATTTACATATAAAGGATCTCATCTATTTATGTAACATGAAAACTCCATTTAAGGAATCAAATGTTGCATTTTCATAGCTTGGTATATTATATTTAATACGATAATTTCTTTGTCCATTTTACAGCAAATAATTTAATTATTTTGACAGAATAAACCATAAAGTATATATATTATATATTTTTGGTTTTGTTAATTTATTTATTCATTTTACAACCCAGCTATAGTTTCCCTTCCCTCTTCTCCTGCCATTCCCTCCCTCCTCCCCCCTCTTTCCAGTCCCACTCCACTCCTCCTCCATTTCTGTTTGGGAAAGGGCAAGTCTCCAATGGATATCAACAAAACATCACATATCAAGATTTCCCATGTATTAAGATGACCCAGTGTGAGAAGTAGGGTCCCAATGCCAGTCAAAGAGTTTTATTCCATATTTTTATTATTCATTCATTAATTTTGAATGAAATAGTGTTTTAGTAATTTCTTTCTTTTCTAGTTCATTATTAGTACTTGGAAAGTTGGTGATACTTTTAACATTTATATTGTATACTAATAGTGTGATGAAAGTATTTGTCAATTATAACAGTTATATGATAGAGGCTTTAGAGTATCTAATGTATAGGATCACATCATCCTCAGATGATGATACTAGGATTTTTTTCCTTCCTTATTTGTTCACCTTTATTTATTTCTGATGCCTAGTTAATCTACCTAAGACCTTAAGGATTGTATGATTAAGAGGTCAGAAAATGGACTTCCTTGTCTCAATCCTGATTTTAAAGTAAGTACTATTAGTTTGTCCTCATTGATATAGTAGTAGATACATGTTTTTCAGAGGTGCCGTGTAATATGTTGAGTTATGCACCAACCTTTCAAACCTATCTTGTGTACAAGCTTTGTTATTCTATCTTGGCATTCATTCACTCTTTTGATTTCCCACTGAATATTTTATATTAATATCAAGGTTTATTTTGGGGTTAATCCCATTAACCCTCTCAGGATCCAGAAAGATTCACTCTGGCAGGCAAAACCTGGATGATTGGATCTGAGGGTAAACATAATAAATCAACTCCTGTATGTTACCACTACACGCTCTTTATTCCTTTGTGTGAAGAAGCAGCAAAAAGAACAAGGGGTGTCTCCACGAGGTTTCTAGTTTTTACATATTTGGCAAATTCCACAGACAAAGACAATGATAATTAATATGCACATTAAGGTCACAAAAAGGGCAGGTAGAACCTGACAAAACAGCACCATGGAACAGGTGGCACCACGCAGGAAAAGAGCCAGCATCCAAGGTGAAATATCTGACATTCCAAACCATTAGATAAAGTTACTAAAGATTCCTGAACCTGGAATTCAACCACACCCAGACCTGTCTGTCTGCTAAGGGCAGGGCATGCTGCCTTCCTGCTCAGTGCCTATCTTCTGCAAAAATTTCTATATGGTCTGTTAGCAAGTAATTTTGTGGAATTGGATCTCTGTAAATTTGACTGTTAGAATGAAGAGTGAATGTTACGGCTTTAAGGCCTCAGGGTGTGGGAAAATGGAAAGGACATTCTATTACTCAGCAGGAGAAGTTACACTGCTCAGTGTTTTGGAAATGAATCCCATTTTGAAGGGAGAAACACCATGATTTCAAAAGATCTAACAGAATTAACAGCGATTTATCCAAAAGTCAAGTCTTCTCACAGGCTCTGCAAAATGGGGTGCCACATAAGTTGTACACTTGTGGGTCTTCCTTTATGAATCTGTCAGCTGTACATTTACTGTGCAAAACTGTGCCTTCAGATATATTAATTAATTTGTTTTTACACCCTGTCCATAGCTTCCTCTCCCTCCTTCTTTTCTCAGTCCCTCCCGGACCTTTTCTCTCTCCTAATCCACTCCCCCTCAATTTCTCTCCAGAAAACAGCAGGCTCCCCCACCAGGGATTTCAGCCAGCCATGGCATATGAAATTGCAGCAAGATTAGTTTTCTCTCTTCCTATTATGGCGGGATGAGGCAATCCAGTGGAGGAAAGGGTCCCAAAAGCAGGCAACAGTCAGAGACAGTCCCTGCTTCCACTATTAGGGTTCCACTGGAAAACCAAGCTACCAACTCTAGCATATATGCAGAGGGCCTAGGTCAGTCCCTGTGGGCTCTCCGCTTGGTTGTTCAGTCTCTGTGAGCAGCTATAAGCCCAGGTAGGTTGATTCTGTGGATTTTCTTGTTCCAATCAAGTTTTTAATAAATTATTGGCTATTTCCATTCTAATATTTTAATTTTTTACTCTCCTTTTCTCATTAAAATCTTCTTTCATATCCTGCATTGATATCTTTCCTTCAATTATCTGCTTTTATTTTTCAAAATTCAATTAGAATATTTATATCATCTTTAATTTCATTGCACATTTTTATAATTATTTTTAAACTATTTATCTCAGTTTTTATCCAATCAACTCTTATTGCATTAATCCAGACTGATCATTTTTAGTATGTCTATAGAATGAGAAATTTTTGTTGTTGTTATTGTTGTTATCTGGAATTTTCATGCTTCCTGTTTTTCTAGAAGCACAGGAATATGCATTTCTGAAATTGTTATTTGCATTTTAGAAAATACCCATATATTTTAGTTGAAGTATTTAGAATGTTCAAGCTTGACTATATTGTAGAGCTGGTGTCTTATTTCTATTCCTAGAAATCAAGCTAGCTCAAACATGAGTTTCCATATTCACGATAAAATTATGATCTACAGCAGGGCTCTGGGAGTGAAGTACTCATGACATAAACAGCCAGAATTGATCCATAAGGCAAGTAAGAAAAAAAATTTAAAACTCACCCTTCAATTCCAGTAACTTCTGGAGAATATAGAAACAAGATAGCATTCACTGTATATTCCATAGTTAATGAAGGAACTTGTGAAATTATGGCTCCTATAAAAGTAAAAGATTCTCATTATACTTCAAGACAGTTATTCTAGCTGAAGAGATGAAGAAAATGTAGATGCTACGTGAAGTAGGAGGGAGACTTGAAACCGCAGAGACAGCATCGAATTAGCTCAAAGAAACCCCATTGGAATAGTTCACAAACTGAGTCTCCCTTTTGACATCTGGTGGAATAATGGTCATGTACAACCTTATACTAAATTAAATTGTATTTTTGGGTACAATTAAGACCCAATCATAAATGGTATGGTATTTATATTCTTTGCTCTTAAAAGTTGGAAGCATGTGATTTGCTTTGTGATTTTACAGAGTTATAATTCAGAAATTGTCTTTAGTCTCAGAAGAGTCTTTTGAACTTGGATTTTTAAACAATGTTGAGAATTAAAGATGATGAGACCATTTGAAATTAGATGAAATACATTTTGCGTTATACATTTATGGGGCTGAAAGTAGAATACAGTGGTTTGAATGAAAACGATACCCATAGGCTCATATTTGAATGTTTGTTCCACAGCGGTGGAAATTCTTAAGAAGAATAGGCAATTGCGGACTTGTTGGAGAAGGTTTGTCACTAGGTATGAGATTTGAGGTTTCAAAAGACCCCAGCCATTTCCATTCCCTATTCCTCTCTCTTTATTGTGGTTCTGTTTTAAGACAAGAGCTCTCATCTACTGTTCTAGAACCATACCTTCCTGACTACTATCATCCTCCTGGCCATTATGGTGATAGACTCTAACCACGTGACCTCACAAGACCCAAATTAGACATATTTTCTAAGTTGCCTTGATCACGGTGTTTTATCACATCAATAGAAATATTCTAAAACAATATCCTAGGGCAAGAGGAAATGTTAGAAGCTAGTGGCAAGCATAAAACAGAAATTCATTTATAATGATTAGAGACCAACACAATATTACATAATTTGATTTGTATTTAGGAAAATATAAATTGAAACAGTCAACATAGTTTTTATAGAAACAAATGCAGAAATCTTAATCAGCATAAAGAAATTACTTTTTTATCAAATAAAATGTTGGTTGTCACCTAATAATGTTTTCAAATTTAACCATTAGTGGTTCTGGCTTGAGTCAATGTAGAAGGAAATAAATACTTGAAGCCAGTCTATTAAATTTAACATCTTAATGGCAGCTAGACATATAAATTATTCACAGTAAACATAAAATGACAGGACAGAAGTTTTAAGTAAACATAAACTAGACAATTTAGAAGAAAGCATGAGAAGCCTTCAAGACTAGCCTCCTAAAAACACTTAAATTTGGGTCACATGAATCAGATGTCTTACATTTGGACACAGACTAAATAAGTATCTGTTCTTCACAGAGCCATGGCAACAACAAAGCGTGTTCAGTCAAGAAGCAGAAGGCAGCTAGATCTCCAGGAGATGCTGACAGAAGTGGGGTTGTCTGTTGACTCCTGGTTGCATAAGCTTCGGGAAGACCTGGGTGTGACCTGTGCCCTGGACTTACTATATTTAGAAGAAAAAGACCTCCAGAAGCTGAAGTCCCAGACACAGCACACATGGGAAGAAAAGGCTCTGGAGAAGCTGCTTGATATCTCACAGCCAAACAATGTTGCAGAGTTCCAGGAGACTTCAGGGGAGATGATAGAGAGCAGACAGCAGCAGGCAGAACAGGCACTGCAGGAACTGAAGGCCTTACAGTCAGAAGGGAAGCACAGAGAAGACAAAGACGTTAAGAAAAAAGAAGCAGAGCTGAGACAAGCAATGGAGATCCCCGAAGAGTGCTGGCCAAGGCCGGAAGTACCCCTAAAAGATGTCACTGAAACAATGGAAAGACATCTCAACAACATGGAGCAAAAACTTTCCTACAGTGGAAACCTCCCAGATAGAGATCTGGTAAAATGGGCATCTGGAGGGCTGGCTCTGCAGGGAATTTATAAGACAAGCAAGGGAAAGGACCAATTGGCAAAGAGAGAAGAGCTACTCAGGGTCCCCAAAGAATTCTTTCTCTTTGGACCTGAGCAAGAAAAAATGATGGACACAAAAGAATTCATGTCTTCTCAAGCAGAATCTCTGTTCACTGAAACAGTGGAGAAGCTGGGGTTTAGAACAATGATATCAGCCAAGGGTGAACACTTGGGATTTAGTCAAGAATGTGGTAAAGATCAAAGCAAACAATATGAATCTAAGGACACACAGCAATCAAATTCAGAGCACTCTTATTTCTCTTCAGTCAAGTACAGCTATGTGCCACTAGCCTCCTTCCACTTTCGAAGTGATCAGCTCCAGCTCTCTGAGGCTGCTCTCAAGGAACTGAAAATCATTGAGGAACAACTGGAACACACTGATGGAGCAGACAGGTTCCTATTACTGAGAAACAGTACTGAAAATTTTTTCAACAGATTTGGTTCTCATGCTAATCAAGGCCCTCTGCATCTTGGGGGAATCTATTGCTGGAAGGCCATTTCAGAGAGTTTCCAAAGTGATCAGCTAGATTTTGTGAAGCAGTGGACATCAGAGGTTTTAGATTGTTACATAACAGAGAGCTCCAGTGGCTTTGAAGGTGAAGTTGAGGCGAGGATGAAAATGTCAGAATCACATTATGTAAGATCATGCCAGAATACACCTAATCATCAGCTCCAAAGAAACGTCCAGTTAACTGTGTCCAAGATAGGTGGACCATCAGAAGCAAATGGAATTTTCCAGTGGACAGCTGGTCTACTTGCCAACAACAAAACATGGTCTGTTATTGATAAGGGAATTAGGCTGGTGCCTGTTTGGACCATCATCCTCAGAAGTCACAAAAGTGATTTTAAGGACCCTTTTCAGGTGGCTAAATGCCTGAAAGAAAACTATGCTGTGCTGTCTGGCCTTCCTACTCAGATTCAGGATGAAGAGTTCTTCAGTATAATCCAAGAAACTAGGCTTTTACAAAAGAATATTAAATTCCAAGCAGATTATGATGGTGATGAGAAACTTAAGAAAGTGATAGATGGTTGTGTATACAAATTGACAAACTTTCTGAAGGCCCCATCTAGCATGGAGTGGATACACCAGTTAGAATCAGAGGGAGAACAAGAAAAAATCACCTCATTTTCTGAATTTCTTCAGACCTTGAAGGAAATACAAAAAAACCTAGAAGGGAGTATGAAAAAGAAATCTCGACAAACAGTGGAAGCAGCTCAAAGAAAAGCCACATGTAAAGTCACCGCGGCGTTTGGTACCTTCTTGAACTACCTTAGAGAAGCAGATCAGCCTGACCTGCAGTTGCTACTAATCTCTATTGTAGCTGGTTCAGGCAATGTGCTGGAAAGTGATGTTTTCCAGGCTTTCCTGGGATGTGCTGAGTTAAACTTCCTCCTGGATGAAATACAAACTGCCCTACACATATATCAGGAGCTCAAAACTATCTGCCCAGACGGGGCACAGGCATTCCTAGTGCTCAAAACTCTGACAAGCACAGTTGGAAACACAGCCATTTCTCTAGAAGAGAAAACAGAATTCTTAGCATTTGCAAGGAAGCATATAGAACAGCTATTGTCTCCAAAAATTCCAAATGTCCTCACAAAATCTGGAACAGATCATGATTCCAAGAATCAAGAGACTGACATGAGATTACACAGTGATGGGAATTATAAAGACAACATGTCTCCTTTGAGGATGGATGAGGTGAAAGAACAATTGCAATGGCTCACCCATGAAAATAAAGAGACTTGTAACCAGCAACATAATGAAAATAGCAAAGAGGAAATGATAGAAAAAGGACCTTTCTTAGGCTTACTACAACGCTTAGGCCTAGAACATCACTACCCAAAAATGATGAGCAAAGCTGACTTCCATCTGATCTGCAAGACTTCTGTACACAACTCCCAGCCAGCATCTGAACAGGAACTTCCTTTCTATTTCCTACAAAAGCTACTGATGCTAGACTGTGGGTTCAGAAATCTGGTCCTCAAGAGGCCTGAAAATGATGAACTTGATAATTTAGTAGGTCCCTGTTATGAAGAAATTGATACTTTTGATCCATTCGAAGAGTTGTCTGATGACAGAGATGAACCTACTGATCCTCTAGACACAGAGTCCCAGCCACGCATTCACCCAATGGACATCCAGATGGCCATATTTCACTGTGCAGATGATCTTGCCAGGCAATACATTTTGTCCAAACTTTCCATTTGTCAATTTGCACTCCCCCTTGTGGTGCCAAATCCCAACACTTCTCAGATTGAATTCTCTCTCTGGTCTCTCAGACAAATCAGGAGAAGTTGGCAAGAGTCAAGTAAATCACCACAGGACAAGAGCTACAGTCACAGGAATCAGCAGATGTGCTGTGTCTCCACCCCCATAGTGTCCTTCATTAGAGTTGGAAATGGCTTCTCTGCTTCCAAATCTCAGACCATGAACTCTCTCCTCAGTAAACGTAAACATGATGTGTTTTTTCACAGGCACTGCAGAGGAAACAGCAAATATTGTCTCCTGATGGAGGGAGTGGTGGAAATCTCCTGGTTCTGTCCTGGGGGTCAAGGTGAGGACACATTTGATAAGTGTGTGACCTTCACCAATCTTCATGGAGATGCCAAGGACCATAGGCAACAACTCAGCTTCCTGCAGGAAATCTCTTCTGTCATTGTNCCTGATGGAGGGAGTGGTGGAAATCTCCTGGTTCTGTCCTGGGGGTCAAGGTGAGGACACATTTGATAAGTGTGTGACCTTCACCAATCTTCATGGAGATGCCAAGGACCATAGGCAACAACTCAGCTTCCTGCAGGAAATCTCTTCTGTCATTGTGGTCCTCATGTCAGCTTCTGATGACAACAAAGAAAACCAGAATCTTGTCAGACACTTGAGTCAGTCTTCAATACCTCTATTGTGCTTGTTGGATGATAAAAAAAATGTCTTGGTTAATAATTCTGGTAGAAGAGTAAGAATTGGCATCAGGAATAGAAATGAGGCAGAATTAACAGAAGAACTTGCAAAAGCCATAAAACATTTATTAAAACACTCTAATACTTTTTTGAGCTTAGAAGATTGTTCACAGATGGCTCGAAAACAAGGATTCCTGGTTGATGAAGACCAGAAATACTGCAAGAAAGCTAAAGAAAAGGCTGAGATTATAATGGCCTTACTAACAAAACATACATTATCAAAGATAAAAGAAAACTTACTACCACTTCAGGGAAAGCTCTGGCATATTTGGTGTAAGAAGGACAAAGAACTCTATCATCTGACAGAAAAAGGAAATCGGAGTATTGAACAACATAAAAGTGATATTGAGGGAGAGAAACAAAAAATCCGCCTTCAACAATTAGAAAAAGCCTTTCCTCTCAATGATGTCATGTGCTCTTTCCTTAAAATCCTTCAAGAAAATGCAGAAACTCCTTCCAAAGAGTACATCTTGACCTGGTTGAGTCTGCTTTTATATAACTTAACTAAAGAGCATTTAGAAAAATTACAAGAGAAACAAAGGTTTTTGTGGTCATTGGAACAAACAGAAGAACATAGAAAGCATGAAAGCAATTTCTTGATTGACCAGCAGAATCAGATAGAAGCCATCACCAAGGAGATTTATGACTGTACATTTGGCATTGAGCACCTACTCCGAGAAGTTTCCCAGATCTATGAAGCTCTGGAAGACACTTCCTCCCCTAGAGATAGCCTTTTTCTCTACCTCCCCCAGATTGCTGCAGACCTGATGATTGCTGGTGTTCCCATTGAACTGATGGATGGGGATGCTTCATATGTGCCTCTGAAGTGGGTGGCGGCTGTTTTCAACAAGCTCTCAGAGACACTTGGAGACAAAAGGTTGTTTGTTCTCTCTATCCTTGGACTGCAGAGCTCAGGGAAGTCCACCCTACTAAATGCACTTTTTGGGCTGCAGTTCACAGCCAGTGCAGGCAGGTGCACCAAGGGGGCATACATGCAACTCTTGAAGGTAGAAGAGACATTCACAAATGAACTTGACATTGATTTTGTGCTAGTTGTAGACACAGAAGGACTTCGGGCTCCAGAACTCAAAAACAAATCCCAGAACTGGGACAATGAGATGGCAACATTTGTCACTGGTCTTGGAAACTTGACTCTGATCAATATTTTTGGGGAGAATCCAGCAGAGATGCAGGATGTCCTACAAATAGTTGTCCAGGCCTTTCTGAGAATGAAACAAGTGAAAATCTCCCCAAGTTGCATCTTTGTCCATCAGAATGTGGGAGAAGTTACAGCTAAAGACCAAACTGTGGAAGGACGAAGAAGACTGGAGCAGAGACTGGATGAAATGACAGCATTAGCTGCAGAGGTGGAAGAGTGCTCAGACATAACCCGCTTCAGCGATGTAATCAAATTTAATGTTAAGAATCATGTCTACTATTTTGCTCACCTCTGGGATGGCAACCCCCCAATGGCCTCTCCCAATCCTTATTATAGCTACAATGTCCAGGAATTGAAGAGTGTGATTCTTCAGACTGCCCAGCAGGAATCCAGGAGAAGGATCATGAAAATCTCAGATGTAAAATTCCGAGTTCAAGATTTGTGGAAAGCCCTGGTTAGTGAGAATTTTATTTTCAATTTCAGAAACACCAAGGAAGTCATAGCCATGAGCAAACTGGAAACTATATATAATCATTGGACCTGGGAGTTGAGGAGCCATGTGCTAGAATTACAAAACCAGTTGAACAATCAGATTCAGAATTCAAAAATAAAGACAATCACAACCAATACACTAGAGGGTCCACTTCACATAAAATATGAAACCATCAAGAAAGAATTTGACAAGTATTTTGAAGAAGACCCAGATAGTGAAACATTGGTCCAATGGAAAGCTTATTTTGAACAGAAGCTACAAATGCTTAGTGAATTACTTATTTCAGACACCAGAAAGAAAGGCAATGAGCTTCTCAGTCTTAAACAAAGCCAAGAAAGGCTAGATAATCAAGTGTCACAATATGAAAATGAATTGTTAGAGAGGAGCCGAGAGTTGGCTTTAAGTGTGAAGGGTAAAGAATTCAGTGATGAAGAGTTACATGAGAAATTCAATCAACTTTGGACAAATTGGATCTCCAATGTGACTCCAAATGTTCCTCTTGTGACAGATCCTAACATTGATTTGGATTCCGAAAATATCCTTTTGGAGCATTTCAAGAAAGAGAAAAATATTATAGAAAAACTAAAAAGGGACGTTGGAGAGATGTTTGAAATCAACTATGACAAACATATCCAAATGAAAAAACAACATGGTTTAATCCCCACGAATTTAGAAACCTTTCATAAAGAATCCATTAAAAATGTTACTCATAATATTGATTTAAGATTTAATGAAACAATTAAAAACATTTGCAAGCAACAGTGCGGTTACAATCAGAATGATTTTCATGAAATCTTGAGGATAATTGAAAAAGAACTGAAATCTGTGCCCCCTGAGGAAGAATACACGTTTACCAGAGACTACGCCATCGACTTATCCCTGTGCTTATTCCAGAAAGCATCAAAGAGTTTCAAGGAAATGCATGAGGCATTCAAGATTGCAAATGATCCTGTGAACTACATGAAGAGAAAGAAAGATGACTTCTTCATGAGTTTTAAGATGCGCTGCCAAGGTACTGCCGCCATCACATCCTTTGTTGACTTTCTTTGGCTTAAGCTCACTCCTGCTGTTTCTGCCAACATATGGGGGGAAATGGGTCGTAAAGTAACTAGGGACATGAAATCCACCTGCCCTGCATTCAATGGAAACAGGGCTAACCTGGAGAAACACATTCTCATTTCTCTGGCAGAAGAAGAAAATTTTGAGAAGTATTGGAATTACATTCATCAACCAGAACAATTTTTTAGGGAATACATTACAGACCACATTGTAAGGTACTGTTCAGAAAAAGACGGTGAAAAAATAAAGACTTTTTTAAAAACAAGTTTAGAAGACATCAAGAATGCCATCTTCTCTGCCGTTCAAAATGCCACAGCAGTAACTAAAGATGAAGGCAGCACTGCTTCTCGCTGGTTGGATTTGTTCTGTGATCACCTAGGGAGCAACCTGATCTTTCCAAGAAGAGACCTGATAAGCATCGAGCACCAGGAGATAAAGGACACTGAGTTTCTCAAAGAAGCCATGAGTGCAGCTTTGGATCCTGCAATGAGGAAAGTCGAAGAGGACTGCTCAAGTAAGCCCACAGATGAAATGATTCCTGACATTGAGAAAATTCTCTCTGACCAGCTCTGTGGCTGCTGGAAACAGTGTCCTTTTTGTAAAGCAGTTTGTACCAACACCATTCCTGAACATGAAGGAGACCACAGTGTGTCACTCCACCGTCCCCAGGCTGTACGTGGAGCTAAATGGAACAAAACTGAGGACTTTGTCACTGAATTCTGTACTAGTTTAGTAGCAAGTGATTATCCTTTTTTTGTAAATGACATGAAATTTTCATACAAAAAATATCGACAAGCAGGAGATAACTATGCCAGGTGGAGCATCACTCCAGACTCATCTACCCAGGCATACTGGAAATGGTTTGTCTGTCGCTTTAAAACAGAGCTAGAAAACAAATATGGCAAAAAGTTTATTGAAAAAGGAACAATACCAGGTTCGTGGTTCAAAATCACAAAGCAAGTAGTACTCGATGACTTAAAAAGTCATAATTAGAATACTAGTAGTTCCACAGAAATTTCAAATTAACCAAGGGACCCTAATATCGATTTAGGACCTACATTCAAGATTCTACCTTATAAATGAAAAAGTAACCATTAACAAGTTACTATTTCCATATTAGAAGATTTTCTACTAAGAAGATTTTTGCACTGTGTTTATTATTCCTGCTTGAAATATAATGTACTCTATATATAAATATATGAATAGACCAATATCCTATCAATAGTCTGTTTCATAGTTCATATTCTTAATGTTTCTTTAAACATATAGTGTACTCATGGGAAGTTATCTTATTAGACAAATATTCTAGCCTTTCAGGTTGCCATAATCTCTAGATACACTGATGGGAAATTCAGTCAAAATACTTGTCTGAGGAAAAGCCTTTAAGTGGATTTTTCCCCTCTCTCAAATAATAAGAAACCTTGCCAACTTCAATGTAACAATCTTCCTTGAGAATTGAAGATCCCAAAGCAGAGCAATTTAAGAAGCCTCTGTTCTGCAAAATAGTAAAGCAGGTTTGATCAGGACAAACCCATGATGTCAGTGATCATCACCAATCCAATAAAGGAAAGATAAACAAGAGCTATTTTTCTGACAATGGTTTTACTCTTTTCATACTTTCTGTCTTGGCATTTTTCTGTTCATTTTATAAAAAGAAAGAACAAATCAAAAATATTAGTATTTAAAAACAGCATTGTCCAACTACAAACCCCCAAACCTACAACAGTTACCTGCCTGCAAGTTAAACTTGTTCAATACTGGCACAAATACTGTGGGATTAACTGAACACTTTCTGATTTGATTTATGCCCCACCCCATAAGATGAAACCTATATGCATACTGCTTAAGTAGCCAAGAACCTCTGATTAGACAGATCTCATACCTGGGGGAAACATATTACTATTATTCTGCTAAAGTAACAAAGCATTAAAATGATTGCTATATCGATAAATCAGTGCATTCATCAAAACACATCACAGAAGTTTCTTCTTATAGTTAATGGGAATTAACACAGAAACCCATTGTTAAAAAATACACAGAAAGTGAGAGACTTCGGAGCACTCAGTCCTAAATGGGATATCTCCATCAAATCATCCTCTTGTCTCAGGTTGCTCTACAGTAGAGGAGCCTGAAAGTTTGGAAGTGTTAGAGGTCATATACAACTCCAAGAAAACAATATTGTACAAACAGAATAGGACTGATGTGCATAAGAACTCATGGAGACTGTGGCAATGCACACAAGGTCTTAACAGAGTCAAGCCAGACACTGTTGCAGCACTGAAAGGGAGAGGTGAACACAGGGTCCCACCCCTAAATAAGAAGTTATCTGCAATTGATACACACTGAAAAGGAAAAATAAGTTTCAACTAATGAAATCTCATAGGTATATTATCTATACCACAGGACATGCCCCATCCACAGGAGTGTTTGACTAACAAAAAACAAACTCAATAGTATTTTTTCTGGAATTTTTGCCTCAGTTGGATAACTTCGAGGATTTTCTTTTTGTCTTACCAGAATTTTTTGCTGTTGCTGCTATTTTTTCTTTCTTGTTAACTTTGAATTTCATTTTTTGTGGATTTTTTTATTTTGTTTAGGTGAAGGAGGTTATTGTAGTTTATTTCTTTTTATAATTTTATTTTTTATCTAAAACATATTTTGCATATTACATTCCAACCCCAGTTCCCTCTCCCTCCCCTTCTCCAGTCTCCCACATTCCTCTTCCCACAACCATTTACTCCTCAGAGGGGGTTAAGGACTCCCTTGGGGTGTCACCAAAGTCTGGGATACCAAGTCGAGGCAGGACCGAGCCCCTGAATCAGGCTGGGCCAGGTATCCCAACATAGGTAATGAATGGGCTCAAAAAAGTCAGTTTATGAACCCAGGATAAGTCCTGGTCCCACTGCCAGTCCCCTACCCCAAACAGATCAAGTCACAATTGTCACCCTCATTCAGAGGGTGTAGTTTGGTCCCATAAATGTTCCCCAGGTGTCAGTGCAGAGTCCATGAGCTGCCACTAGCTCAAACTGGCTGTCTCTGTGGTTTTCCCCATCGTGATATTGACCCCATCTTGCTCATATGATCCCTCCTCCCTCTCTTCAGCTGACTCTAGAAGCTCAGTCCAGTGCTTCACTGTGGATCATTGCATCTGCTTCCATCAATTACTGGATGTAGGTTCTATGGTGGGAATTAGGGTGGTAACCAATCTGATTTCAGGGGAAGGCCAGTTCAAGCACCCTTTCCACTATTGCTAGGAGTCTTATGTAGTTTGTTTCTAATGTATTTGTTTGTGGGTTTATTTGAAAAATGAGGGGAAATAGTCAAGTTGTTTGTGTTCGGAGATTCAGAGGACTTAGAATGGATTGGAAATGGGTGAAAATATGATCAGAATATAGAAATTAACTTTTTACAATAAAATTAAAATAGTAAAACAAATAAAAGCCTGGTGTTGTATGTAGGTCTGAGAAGTAATTATTTCTGAAATTACATTATGGTGGTCTTGTGAAATACGGCTATAATGCTTAATACTGGTTGTCAGTTTGACAGCATCTAGAGTTACCTAGGGGACAAGACCCCAGGAACATGCCAGTAAAAGTTTTTTTCAGATTATATTAGTCTATGCCTTGAGAGATGATAGTGATTAGATTTCTGGAACTGGGAGGACCTTCCCTAACTGGTAAGCCCCATTTCCTGGGTTGAAGAAAAAGGAGAAAGTGACCTGAGCACAGTGCATTCACTGCTCTCCATTCACTGACTGGAAATGTAATGAGATCACCTGGATCTAGCTACAGCTTCTGTAATTTACCTGCTCTGAAGTCAAACCATGAGCTGGAACTCTTCTTCCTTCAATTGACTTTGTCAGGTATTTTAGTCAGCAATGTGTATTGTTACCTAATTTTCCATTCTTGTGATAAAATACTATCACCCAAAGCAACTTGAAGAATTTAAAAAAATAGTTTTGGCCAAGGTTCCAAAAGTCTAAGCACCCATTATAGTGCAGAAGAAGAGTGAAAAAAAAGCAGGAATGACAAGCTGAGAGATCACCTCTCAGCTGCACACAGAAAACAGAGTGTGGACTCTAAGTCAATGGGGCTACAAACTCTCAAGCCTGGGTCTTATTTTATACTTCTGCAGCAAAGCTACATTGCTCTAGAAGGAATGACTTGTGTCCTAGAATTTCCACATCTCCACCAAAAAGTGGCACCAACTGGGGACCAAATGTTAAAATATATACACTTTGGGCCATTTCTTATTCAAACCACAATATTTCACTACTGATCCTCTTAGGATTATGGCCATATCACAATGAAAAATTGCATTGAGTCCAATATCAGAAATCCTCAGAATGTTCAACGTGCCAGTATTAATAAAAACTCTAAAATCCAAAGTCAATTCTCATACATAAAGATAACTCTTCACTGAGACCACCTGAACAATAACTAAAAGTAAACAGAGATTTCAAAAAGAATTACATCTTAGCCCAAACAGTAGAGAATACACCTTCCCATTTTGAAATGTAAGGGATGGAAAGAGTAAAGCAAAGCAAGACAGAAATCCATCAGGGAAAATACCAAATCCTGACACTCTATATCTGGCATAGGATGCTTTTAGTCTCCAAGGACTTTGATTGGCCCAGCTCTCCAGCTTTGCTCCCTGCAACATAGAATTCTCACTTATGCTTGTTCTAATATCTGTACACCCCTCGGCAAATATCTCATGTCTCAAATATACCACCAACACCTTGGGGACCTAGGTGCTTGTGTTTTTCTCTTTATGAGGAAGCTTACATTGGTTCGCACAGTGGAAGTAATAGTTTGCATTCCATCTCACAGTGAAGAAGTGGTTCCCATCCCCCAAATACTCACCAGAATTTCTTGTGATTTATATTTTTGACCTTGGACTTTCTGACTGTCTTACAAGGAAATCCAAACTTTGCATTTCCCCTGAGGGTTAAGGACAATGGACATCATAAACCATAAATTATGGTTATTTGAATTGAGTTCTATACCCCATTCTGTAATTGGGTTGATTTCTTGGTCTTCAGTTTTTTGGTGTTTTACATATTCTAGACAATAACCCTCTGTCATATGTAAAGCTGGTAAAGATTTTTTTCCATTCTTTCTCTTTACCATCATTGATCATATTCTTTGCTCTTAGTCTCATGAGGTCCAATTTGTCAATTTTGATCTTAACGTCTGTGATACCAGAGTCCTTGTTCAAAAAGTCCTCTCTTGTGAGTGTGAATTGAAGTGTATTTTCTGGTTTTTCCTCTATTGGATTCAGAATATCAGATCATGCTAGTGAAATATTGTCCAATGACACAAACTAGGTTTTTTTTGGGAGGAGAAAATATCAATTTTGGAATTGCCTCTATCAGATTAGCTGATGGGTGTGTCTATGGGTCATTTTCTTTAATATAGATTGATATAGAAAGGCCCATTCCACTGTTATAAGTGCCACTCCTGGTTAGTGATCCCAGGTTGTATAAGAAAATACACTGAGCAAGACATGAGGAAAAACACAATAAACAGCACTCTTTTGTGGTCTTGGTTCAGTTCCTACATCTAGATTCCTGCTTAATTTATTTGGTAATGATCTGTGATCAAAATCATAAGTCAAATAAACCAGTTCCACTCCTGGTTGGTTTTATCACAGCAACAGAGAAGCAAACTGTGACGCAGAGTTGCTGGTGAAGACTTAGTTCATGTGTTATAGAATTTTTTGCAGGGGTGAGATAATGATCTAGTTTTGTTCTTCTACATGAAACTATGCAAATAACAAGACCAGTTGTTGAAGATATTATCTAGTCTCCAATATTTATTTTTGGCCTTTTTGTCAAGAATCAGGTGGCTGTAGAAGAGTGGGCTTACACCTATTCTCAGTTCTAATGCTTTGATCATTGTGTCTGTTTTTATGTTGGTGCCATTCTGCTTATTTCTATAGCTCTATAGCATTACAAATGCCCCAAGTTCCCTCTCCTATGTGGATGCTAGATTTGAACATTCAGATGGGTATGTTTACATTTAAGTGTCCATAGAATGCAAAAAACTAGAAAGGTGTTAGGAGGGTGAGCTTTGAAGAGAAGTGAGAATGAACCCAGGTAGTATGAAGAAGGGATAAAATGGTGGAGAATAATGAGAGAGTAATGCAGAGAATGGAATATGGGAAAAAATTAAAAATACTCAAGCCCTTTGAAAATGTCATATAGAAACTTACTACTGTAGAAGCATCCTAAAACATGTGAAATCACATATAAAATCAGTTTAAAGGCAGTTATACTCTGTAAGAGACAGTGCTCACCTAAACACCATGAATTATCCACTGCAAAGCCCAGTGCCATGTATGAGCTACCTCCAGTTGTTTTTCAGTGAGTCTACACCAAACATCCTAAACATGAATCTATTGTCATTTGTCCTTCTTATCCTGCAGAACTTGGTGGTGAGATCCTATTGGTAAAGACAGTACACATTTGAGTCATAATTGCATGGCAAAGTCAAGCAGGTACTGACCTGGAACCATAGTCTCTATTGTCTGGCTTTCACAGTAATAGAAGATTCTGTGCATTATATAATTGAATAGAAATAAAACAGCCTTACTCAGTTATGAACTCTTTGAGTTATAATAAAAAACTAACTTGGCAAGATATGGTTACTAGTTCAATGGCAACACTAATTTTTCGTAGTAACCAACTATTTATTTTGATTGAACTTAATGTCCACTCCACAATATAGAGTTCATAACCTAATATTGTGAATTAGGTGGAAAAATACTCAGTGATGGAATTTGATCAGGAATGATAAGCCAAATAAATTGTTTCTTCCCTAAGTTATTTTGGCCACTGTTTGTTCATCAGTCATAGGAGAGGACTAATATTATTGTTTTGCTTAATAGATATAGTAATAAACTGATCCCTGACCACTTACCTTTATACTAACATATTATTAATTCATCTCTCAATTCTCAATTGAGCAGACTCTAATTAATGAAGATTAATTTAGAGACAAAGACCTAGTCAGCATGCATTAAATAAAAGACTGCAGAGGGTTCTTCTCTAAATGGGATCTATATATTTCAACTGCAGCACACAAGGCTCAGGAACATTGATTGCATATGAGATCACAGGGATAATATAAGACTCAGAGAAGGAGTTGTCTTCAGTGTGCAATATTTGGTAGCTATAGCGGTGTAGCTGTACACATGAAGTTGAAATGGCTGGGACTACACGTGCATCCCTGGATAACATCAAAAACAAACTCCCAGCATAGATTAGGGTGTCGGGGCTTGGACTCATGAAGTCCTATCTCCTTGTGAGAAGCTATTAGCAGTTGATGGTTGCTGTGGGAAAGTCAGTATTGTCGGCTATGAGAGGCTACCCATCCTCCCACATCAGTGCTTATAGAGGCTGAACTAAATGGACTCAGAGCATAATATTTTTAATTAAGGCAGTGCATGTTATTGGAAGGAAAATGTAATAGTGGGGATTAGAACTGAAGAGGAGAGAATGATGGAATAGATTTGATTAAAACATATTATATACATGGGAGCCATTATGGAGCTAGCAAGAAACCTGGCACTAATTAAATTCCCAGAAATCTACAAAGATGACCACAGATAATACCCTAAGCAAAAATAGAGAAGGTCCGTGAACTGTAGTCAGATTGATGTCACCATAAAATCTTCATCTAGAAACTGATGGAAGTAGATTCAGAGATCAACCATGGAGCACTGGACTGAGCTGTCAAGTCCACTTGAGGAGTAGTAGGAGTGAGAATACAAGCAAATAGGTCAAGACCGTGATTGATATACCTTCTAAAATAGCTTACCTGAGCTAATGGGAGCTCACCAACTCCAGCCCAAGAGCAAGGGAACCAGCATAGGACCAAACTAGGCCCTCTAAATGTGGATGACAGTTGCATGACTCGGGCAAACTGTGGGGCCACTGGTAGGGAGACCAAGATTTATCACTATTGCTTGGGCGGGCTTTTTAGAAATGATTCTCTTTGGAGGGATACCTTCTTCAGCCTAAATACAGAGGGGAGGACCTCAAAGCAATGTCCTAGACTTTGGTGACTCCCCATGGGAAGCCTTATCCTCTGTGAGGAGTGAATGCAGGGATGGGATGGGGAGAAGGTAGATGGAATGGGTGGAATGGAAGAAGTGAGAACTGGGATTGGTATATAATATGAGAAAAGATAGCTTTTTTAAAAATTAATTAACTTTAAAAAATTAAAATTTAAACTCCATTGGCTCTTTTTGTTTCTCTTTTTGAGGTCTGTCTGTTCAGTCAATTAGCTCACTTACATGCTGAAAGATTTGGAGTCAGAGGTACTTAATTTTAGAACTTTTATATATTCAATATGAATAAGCTATCTGACAAAGACTTTTCTCTTATTATGTAGGTTGTCTTTTAATATGCTGTTTATTTTCTTCATAAGACAAAAGAATTTTTAATTCCATGTCATCACATTTGTCAATTTTTCAGGTTATTTCCTAGATTAATCCCAGTCTTTTCAAAAGTTCCTTTCTTTAGACTTTAGCTATACCACTTTACATAGATACAAGTATACATTATAGGTCAGATCTGCAAATGATAGAGATAATATTGTTTTTCCCTTTCTGAACTTATGTAGCTTCATTTAACTTTATCTTTTCCATGTCACTAAACTCTGATTCTGGAATACCCAGTTGGGTTAGCCTGGGGACTTTGTCATAGAGAAGAGACAGGTCAGCCATTGATCAAGAGCATTCACATACGATTACTGCACTAAGGAGTGCTCAGATAGTACTTAAGGGCTTTCTGGGAAATGCTTCAGTTTCTGTTTCCCAGGAGGAAACAAAGCAAGTCTTTAAGCAAGGACAAATCCTGCTGAGACTTGGACCATCTCCCTAAAATATTGCCATCAGCGCTGCCATTTTAAAGGCCCTGTCTTGGAGCCCTAACATCTCTCTCTATACCCTCATCCCAGTGCTGAAGCTGAATGGGACCTGGATCATTTAAAACCCTCTTAAAACATTTGGAAGAACTTCTTTAAGTAAAATGTATCAAGCAAGTCAAGACTTTTCAAATAGAATTTAAACCTGGAAAGTGAAAGTAAGAGTAAAAAGAAGGCACAGAAGCAGAATTGGAAGAGGAAGAGGAAGAGGAGGAGGAGAAGGAGGAGAAGGAGAAGGAGAAGGAGAGGAAGAGGAAGAGGAAGAAGAAGAAGAAGA
>LOEQ01010853.1:14167-48214 GCA_001685075.1 Bramus lutescens | reverse complement strand
GAGAGAGAGAGAGAGAGAGAGAAGAAAGTTGCTTATCTCTCTGGAATGTGTTGAGAGAGGAGAAACATGATCAAAATATTATACATATTTTATATTTAATTAATTAATTAATTTTAAAAAGAGAAGATTCTTATTTAAATTTTGCATATCAAACCCAGTTTCCACTCCCTCCCCTCCTCCTCTTCCCTCCACCTAAATGCCCCTATCAAACCCCCATCCACTCCTCAGAGAGACTAAGGCACATTGCTTTTGGGAAGGTCCAAGGCCCTCCCTACGATATCTAGGCCGAACAAGGAATTCATTCAAAAAGAATAGGTTCCAAAAAAGCCAGTTCAAGCAGTAGGGATAAATCCTGGTGCCACTGCCAGTGCCTCCCCAATCTGCGCCAGCCACACTCAGAGAGACTAGTTTGAACCTATATTTTAAATAAAATAAAGTAATAAAAAAGAATGCATGTATACAATCAATGGAGCAGAATTTTAAGGTCAGAACTCTATTACTACCTCACACCACTTGCAAAAATTAGCTGAAAATAGATCACAGCCCTAAATAAAATAGGATGTAATTATAAAAATTTCAGTGGAAAAATAATAAATTTTCATAGATTTTCATCTTTCAGTAATAATGGTTTCTTGCACACAACCAAAAAGACACAATGAAAACATGAGTGATTGTAGTACAAGGGGGAGCAGGCCACATCCTGCCACCCTGCTAGCTTAACCCCTGAAATAACCACACAAAAATTGTATTAATTAAATCACTACCTGGCCCATTATTTCTAACCTCTTATTGACTAACTCTCGCATATTAGTTTAACCCTTCTCCATTATCGTGTATCACCACTTGAATGTGACTTACTGGCATGAGTCTAACCAGAGTTCGTCTTGGGCAGGAGAACCATGGCGTCTCTCACACTGCCTTCTTCCTCCCATAATTCAGTTCTGTCCTCCCTGCCTATCTAAGTTCTGCCCTTTCAAAAAGCCAAGGCAGTTCCTTTATTCAACCAATGAAAGCAACACAAATACAGAAGGACCTCCTACACCAAGTGATGAAAAGAATTTTACTAGAAGTGAAGTTTCAAATATTTTGTGTCTTCAAAGAAGATATTGTAAAGAGAATGAATGGAAGGGAAATTCGAAAATGCCAAATTTAATGAAAGATAGACATTCAGACATTCATAACCCTTTACTCAATAATACAAATATAACCAATAAAATATAGACAAGTGGTCTTTAAATTTTCTCCAAACGATGTACACAAACGGCAGGTAGGGCATGACAAGAGCCTTAGCAATGTTACTGGGGCCCAACTGGGAAAAAAAAAAAGATTCCACTTATGGAAAGGTTAGAAAGCAACAAATGTTAGCAAACATGTAGAAAAAGTAGAGTCACCAAACCCTTATACTGAGAAGAGGAAATGGTATGTCCACTTGGAAAGCAGGGTGCTACAATTTTTCAGTTATATAGCTGACAGTTTCTCAGTTGAATTTCGTAGCAGTTCTGCTCTGGGCCTATACCCTAGGAAAATGCATTCATAATACTATAGAGATACTGTTTGACACCAGAATGTATTGAAATACAAAAAAAAAAAACACTACACTACAGGTGAGCAGTGAATGACCATGCCAAGTAAGTCAATTAACAATGGTCATGCATTATGTGTGAATTCATTTTTTGTGGCATGTCCAGACTCAGCAAATCTATACACATAAAAGTATTCTACAGGTAGACAAGACCTTGAAAAATACTCTTAGCAATTTTATGTTGTGGTATTATTTGTTTTGTTTTGGGGGACAGGGTCTTTTTACATAACACAGTGATTGGCCTGCCTCTGCCTCCTGGGTGCAGGGAATGAAGCTGTGAGCTATTGCAAAGAGTCTAAGTTTTGTTGATGGGTATGAGAGGGTTGCTTTTCTTTTCTTTGCCTTCTTTTGAGACCAAGGAAAGATTAGAAAATTATTAAAATAATTATTATTGTAGAATTTCATGGCTGCTTACAAAACACTGAAGTGATCACATCAAAAGAGTGAAATTTATTTTTATAAAATCGTTCCTGTTAATGCTGTTTCCTTAAACAGAAAAGAGGCAAGATGATTTATAGCTTTCCTTCCTGACTCAAAACAAAGAAGAAATCAAGTCACATCCTAATTCCTATTGTTAGCATTGAGAAATCATTCCATATATAAATAGTGCTCTCAAAGGCGAAACAAGGCCAGCAAGAAAAACAGATGGGATGTATATGTTTCTTGGGCTCTGAGTTGACAATTACTAAAAGACACTGTGGAGAAATGTCGGGCAAATGAGCTGAAGATTGAAAGCTTCAATCTGTCACAATACCCTTTCCTGGGCTACTCGTGGAGAAAGTTGATCCTCCCTATAGAGTCTACAGTGGCAAAGACAAGGTCTGCACCAGCTGCTGACATGGAAGAACTAGAGATTTCTTGCATATGTGCTATTGGGAATTTGCCCTTGAAGATTATGTCTCTGACTCAGGAACATTTCTTTGTTGAGTAGGCATTTCCTTGTCACAGATGATACTTTTCAATATCCAGTGATAGTCAGAAGAGATGACATCTTAGCAGAAATCACGGGAATTCTTTGATGAAGAATGACCTGAGGAAAGCCCATTTCAACATGCTTCCTACTGCTCGATCTGTGCTCTTTGCAATGGCCTGTGGAGGTCCTTCCGACCTTTATCTCTGGGGGTGGTTGGAAATCCATGGATGTATCTTGTCAAAGAAGCAAGTTCACTCTTTTTAAAAAACCTGTTCCAGCACTGGAAAAAAATTTACCAAAATTTTAAAATATTAACTATTTAAATGGTACAAATAGCTAGAAGGGAGATGAGTTACATATCTCACAAATTGATGCACACAGTGCAGGGCGATGCTAATAATGCTATCTGCACCATAGCCTGTGATCTGCTTATAAGATCCATGTCTTGGTAGAAATGCTGGGCCATGGCTGTGAGTCATTACCACCCCAGTCAAGAGACATTTTCCCTATCCTTTTCCATCTGCACAGTGCACTCTCTTGCCTGCCTTCAAGCAGGATTCTTTGTCCCCATCCTGCTTTTTTATCATGGGATCTCCGCACGAACCTCCTAGACAGGCTATTCTCAGACAGCAGTATTCCCATACTAACTCACAATTTGGCACCCCTTCCAAGGAAGTTATGCTTTTACATATAGACATCTTATGATTCTAATTAGTACTTCAGAGCAGGGACTGAAGTATAAATGGAAAAAAATGTCTTATCAAACATCCATTAATTAATATGGTAGAAGAATTCTTCCCAACACAATCTATACTGTGGAATCACTCGCTCTTTGAAACTAAGATAGACTGAGCAAGTTATCCCTTACGTTCTGCAGCAGCCCAGGTATCTTTAGCAATAAAGATTTATCTTCCTGCCCTAGGTATCAACCAAAAGCAATAGCAATTCAGTAATAGTCTGTAATGAACTAGGAGTCTCTAGGACAATTCTGAGAACAAAGGGCTTCTAATGCATTGAGCGTTTTTTCTCTAGATACATCACAAACAGAAAATATTGATATATGTATATATCAACACACACATAGAAACAATTAAAGGAAAAGAGGCCACAGTATTAAATGATAGTGGGGAGAGAGAGGTACTCGTGAGGAGTTAGATAAAGAAAATTGAAAGGTGGCATCAGTATCATGTATTCATACTATAAACTCAAAAATAAATTTAAATTAGTCTGATGGGTATATCCTGGGCATAGTCTTTCCTAAATAATTTAGTCATTCTGAATTTCAGGATTTACTTCTATATCCTATGCATCTAAGAGACACAGATGTAATTGAAATTCAAAGTAGTTCAAGAATGTAGATCTCTTTATCTACTGTTACTGTTTGGTGACACTGAAGTTTGGAAGATAGTTCCATAATCAAAAGCTGGATTAATAAAATAAAGTCTACAACAGAATTTCTTAAATTCTCTTACTTGTGGTTCTTTTTTAAGAAATATGAGAAAATCTACTCAAGTATGGTTGTATCTCATGCACAGCTGGCTTTTCTAATAATTTTCTGGATAAGGTATGAGTGTAGGGTGTTAGAAATTATATATTGCTACCAGCAAGAAATAATTTTTACCTTTATCTTTTAAATAGCTCCCTATATAGAAACAAGTGATGAATATTTCTTCTTTGCTCTTTACTAATCAACTCCTTTCACTATGCTGACAATTACTCACTTATGTGAGTTCAAAATGATGAGGTGAAGATCCTTATAGTCTTTCTGATAACTCTCATTCATTTTTTTATTTAATTGATTCCATTTATTTGAATGGCCACCAGATGTCATAGAGTGTTTCAACATTGACTCTTTATTGGTCGTTAGGCCTCATGAATAATGAATTGACAATTTTCAAGCAAGAGGTGGTGTTTTTAAATCTTTGTACATGAAATTATTCAGAAGGATAAGAGTGAGAAAGAGCCTGCTTAAAGTGGTGGCACAGGTATAAATAGTAGATAAACTTCATGCTCCAATGAACTATATCATAAAGAATGCTCTCCTTACGTGGATCTCTATTCAAATTTCTTGTGTCGAATTTCAACCTAAAACAGAGACAAGTTTGTTTCTTTTTATGACTTCAGTTGCACATTCTTCATTTAGTGTCCTATTTTATACTTAATTACAATATCTTTTTTTTTTCTTTAGTAGAATGGCCAGCAGTTAAATCTTTAGTATCATTGTGCTGTTTTCAAGAAAACATATTACAAAAAAAAGTTGGAATTTAGCTGCTAAATATCTCTTTAAAGTTCATGTGTAAGTTAAAGGCATTGTGACCAGCCAGCCTTTGGGAAGTGATGAAACGTGGGATATGCCCATTGAGGGATAAAAATCTGAGCAGACTACTGAAGAATTAAATGTGTAGAAGGTAGGACTGATTGGAGGAGGCAGGCCTCTAAGAAAGCTGGAGCTGGATTCTATTGCTTCCTCTTTTTCTCCAGCCTGGCTGCCAGGAGGTAAGAGGCTCTACTCTGTACTCTCTCCACAGTGAGGTTTCCTGCTTTACTACACAGGAGCCCAGAAGCAATAGAACAGAAGTCTTCAAAGCCACAAGTCAATGAAATCCTCCCTCAAGTCATCTTCTCAGATGTTCTCACTACAGCCATGTAATACTAAAACAACCATAATTTTATGGCCTATGCAAATAGCTCTAGTTCGAAATTTCTGGGGAGATACTTTAATTCTTCCCACAAGTTTCTACTGCCTATCGGATGTGTAGTAACAAACAGCACTGTCTCGTGCTGAATACAGTAAAAGACTCCATTTTAAGTAACCATTGCTTCAGCAAACTTTTGCTTACAGTCATTTGATATAACCAAGCAAAGTAGAAAGATAAGAAGAACGGGGATTTTGAATGGAGAGGAATGTCAATATGTTCCAGTGTTTTCTAGAGTTGTCTGAGAAGGAACAGGGCTCCTGAAAACTGGCTTCATGGTAAACTGTGTAAAGCCTTTTATTTTTTTCTCTTCCTCTGCCTTTCTGCCTCAAGATTTCTAGAACACTTGACTCTATCCACTTCAGACGCTTCTTTTCACTTGTTATTATCATTTTATATCTGATAACTCCCAAGATAACTCAAGGCATCCCTTTGCAGTCTGTACTCACAAACATGAGTGGCTATGAGGATTTTGTTTTGTGTGAATACCTTGACCAAAGGAAGGAGGACTCAACAGGAGTCTTTCAAACGGAAACACTAGTGAGTCTTTTTCAATTGGTTAGATCCTTGCTCGTGGCATCCTGGAGTTCCATGAAGAGAACAAAATTTCTTTAGTCAAATAGAAGGAAGAAAGAACAGAAATACAGCCAAAGACTATGGGAAAAAAGAAAGAGTGCAATACAGAGAGTCAAGTAAAGTCAGCACGTATGGAATGAACAGCTCTGTGCCTCGGGGACACAGAAATTCTGGGCACCTATTGTCACCACTAGAGAGGTTTTATTTCTGGGTGACAGGGTTGCTAAGTAAATACCATTGTAATTATAGACAGCATGTCCCCCAAGCTATCCCATTCCATTTGTCTTTGGCTATTCACCAAGGACTCACTAGTTACTAAAGGGCGTTTCCATTCCTCACATTCTTATTCCAGAAAGACAATAAAGTAAAAAATGTTGCAAGCATGGAAAGCAAACTACAAGTTTCACATTATGGATTCCTGTTTGTTCAAAGGCCTTTGAATCTGAGGATTTTGGGTCAAACTACTCTATTAAATTGAATCCAGGTGTCCTGGCCAAAGGCAATATAGCGTGTGTGCTCCTCTGACCTGTTTACACCGTGAACAAAACCTACTCTTGGCAATGCTATGGAATTGAGAGCATGCGTATCCATCTCATTACACAACATAAAACATGGTGTGCATTTCCGTGCTGTCATTCTGTGTCTCCTCTAATCTTAGAAATGGAAATACTAGGCCCATAACTCTTCGCATTTGGAACCCATTCCGTTTGCTTTACCGAGTTGCTGAAAATACTGAAGTTAAGCTAGTTGCTGTCTCCTGTCCTCAATTAAATAGCTATCCAAGTGGGTCCTGGAGCTCCTAAAGCAGAATGTGGATCAAGTAACTGAGAGGCACCCAGTAGGACTGAAAGAGCAGAAGCTGTTTTGTTGTAGGATATTTGATCATACTGCAAAACAAGGATTGCATTATTTAGATAATATCAAGCATAAGCCAAGAAGGCAGAACAAGCAGCCAGTTGATGGGAGGCAACCATAGATAATGAGAAGTCAGGAGAAGCGCAGGGAGTAGAAGGGAGAGACATCCAGTTGGAGGAATTTTATTTCAGACTGCATAGGAGAGAGCCCTCTTTCTGAGATGATTGCAGAAGGACAACAAGCCTTCTCTGCCTCTCTGAGCCAGCAGATTTTCATCCCTGCATCCAGTTCCCAGGTATTTACTGGTAAAAATAAAAAGATAAAGACTAAGTTAAAACAACATTTGCTTCCCAATGTGGAGGCAGCAGGATGTGAAAGCTCCCTGGGCTGAGGCCTCAGCAGGAAGGCAGCGGCAGCTGAGGAGGAACATTCAGCAGCTGAGCCAGTAATAGGATCAGGTTCAGCCACTGTGACACTGATAAAAACCATTCGGAGCCCAATGTGGGGAACAACCACATGGACAGAGAAATTACACCAACAGTGGACAAACTGAGAAGCTGTTGATTTGGTAAGATGCCTGAGAATTCTTTCAGGACAGAATTAAATAAGGTTAAAATAATATTTAAAGTAATATTCACAGCCGGAATTTCCATTGCCTTCCTTATTACCTAAGGGATGGTCTGTTATAGTGATTGATTTAAAAGACAACTGTTTTACTATACCTTTACGAGAACAAGATAAAGGAAAATTTGCCTTCACAGTGCCTACATATGATACTGCTCAACTTGTTAAAAAGTATTAGTGCAAATTTTGTTCACTAGAATGTTAAATAGCCCCAACCTCTGTTATTATTTTATACACTACCCATTGAAATAATTTATAACAGCTTCCTCATTATAAAATGTATCATTATATGCATGATATCTTACTGGTTGATATAAATGCAGACACCTTAAAAAATGTTTGATGAAGTAAAAAGAATTTTGCCTTGCTGGGGATTACAAATTGCTCCTGAAAAAATACAAAGAGGCAATTCTATCCATCATCTAGGATATATAATAGGTTTACAGAAAATTCAACCACAGGAAGGATAAATCAGGAGAGATCAATTCCAAAATCTTAATAATTTTCAAAAATTGCTGGGAGATATTGACCTGCTATGGCCCACAATTGGATTAACTACTCAAAAGATAAATAATTTATTTCAAATGTAACAAGGTGATAAGGATTTAAAAGGTCCAAGGAAGTTATCGGCTGAGGATGGAGTGGAATCGACTCTTGCAGAAAAAAACTACAGGATGCACATGTGGATCACTTGGATCCACAACTTGGTTGTATTTCAGTTGCTTGTCGTCTATTTATGCTTCCACAGGAATTCTTATGCAGAAAGTAGACAATAGCTTAGAATGGGCAATTTAGCACACAAACAGAGTAAAAGATAAAAGACCTGAGTAGAAAATAAATGCTTCTGAATTGATTCTGAAAGGAAAAAATGAAATTTCATCAATTAGTGGAAATAGACCCAGTAGAAATTATAGCGCCTTTTACTAATAATGAAATTACCTCATTATGGGCAGAAAATGAACACTGGCAAACAGCTTGCAGTAATTTGGGGGGTAGATTATTAACAAATATTCCAAAAGCATGAAATTTCAGTTTATATCAATAATTCATTGGATTCTCCTTCATATAGTAAAATAGACACCAATTTCTGGAATCCATACATTTTATACTGGTGCAAATAAATCAGAAAAAGTCAGAAAAAATAAAGTGGCTGAAACTCTTATAATTCAGTTGAAAATCAGAGTTAGATGCTATTTTCATGATATTATTAGAATTTCCAGAATCTCTTAATATAGGTACTAACTCTTTTTATGCAATAAATTGGTAACATGTACCTCCAACCTTTTCTGCTGCCAGGTTCTATTGAAAACAGTGAGATACCCAAGAAGATGATGGGGCCCTGTAATGATGAACACATCAGGCTTATGATAACACCATTAAGCAGACAAACACCACACAAAGATCAGCTTCAAACTACAAACTGCTCAGGACATTCTAATCACCAAGTTTATATGAGACTGAGAGGAACATTATAAAGAACTTTGAACTCAAAACTGCTTAATCCTATGATGACTTCCAAATACAACCAAACTGGATATTATAAAAACTTTATTATGATAAATAGTTTTAGTGTGTTAGAGTTATAAACTTTCCATTTTATTTAGACAAAAAGAGGGAAATATTGTGGGATAATTGATCACAGTGTGAACCCTGAGATCATGTTACTAAAAAAAAAAAATCATCCATAGGTCAAGAAGCAGAGTAAGCAACCAGTTGACTGGAAGTAACCATAGAGAGTGAGGGTTGTCAGGGGGGGTGGGAATAGAAGAGAAGAATATCTAGTTGAAGGCATTTTGTTTCAGACTGCATGTAAGAGAGTCTCTTCCTAAGATGATGGTGGAAGAAAAAAGTCAACCAGCTTCTTTCTCTGCCTCTGAACTGGCAGGTTTTCACCTCGACATCTGACTCCCAAGTCTTTATTGATAACATAAAAAGAGAGAGGACTGACATAAAACATTTCCCTCCCTACACAAAGGCAGCTGAGGCAGAGTCGAGCATGAAGGCTCCCTGGGCCGAGGTCTCAGAAGCGAGGCATCTGTAAGATCAGTGACAGCCAACATATATATATAAAACAACACCATGTCTCCGTTGGTTTTACATAGACCATACCAGAACTCTAAAACCATACTAGAACTGCCCTAACCAAATCTCTATAACATAGATTTGTTATCTTTTATGAGATAAACAATTTACAGCTCTGATTCTGGCCACAATAGAGGCAGCAGCATGTATTAAATATTACGTAACAATATGGAAGCTGTGCTAATGAAGAAAGGTAGCTTCTGCATTTATTTTTGTGATTGTATTTGAATTGTTTCTCCCTTCCCTTTCGTCCCTCTGAAGTCTCCCATATGCTTCTCCCCAGTCTTCTTCAAATCCATGATCTCTTTTCTCATCACTTCTCAGTAAATGCATGTATGTATTTGTATATACATCGAGATTCCCAAGTACAACCTGTTGAGTCTATATGATGTTATATGTGTGTTTCCAGAGCTGAACTGTTAGCACCAAAGATCAATTGATATGTTCCTCCCTGGGGGTAAAGCCACCGCTCCTCTTCCCATCTCCCTGGGGGTAAAGCCACCGCTCCTCTTCCTATCTCCCTGGGGGTAAAGCCACCGCTCCTCTTCCCATCTCCCTGGGGGTAAGCCACCTCTCCTCTTCCCATCCGTCTTCTGTAGCTTGCAGTTCTTTGTCTATGGCTGAGGATCTGTGGAATTTCCTCTTGAAGATTGGCATGATTATTGGTGTCCTCCTTTTTCAGTTCATGCTTGAGTAGCCATGTTACTTTTTAGTAAATACAAATGTAGGGTGTCTTAAGGATCAGGGTCAGTGTGATTGAGATCTATGCTCTCAGCCATCATTGACTTTATGTTATCATCCAAGAGCTTTGTCTCATTAATCACCGTAGCACTAGAAAGCCATGAGAAGACAATTCTGCGAGTTTCATCATTAAATTTTCTCGTGAACTTATCCCATGTACTAAACATTTCCATAAGAACTGATAATTCAGCAGTAGGAAGAAACGTTATCTAATGAAGAGAAATAAGGCTGAGGAGATATCAAAACCATGACTTGGGAAATGCATCATTTTGAGTGAGAGTTACCTTTAAGTTATAAGAAAAGATAAAAAAAAACCTTGGGGTAAGTTAATGAAGTTGGTTTTTTTGTTTGTTTGTTTGTTTGTTTTTGTTTTTTTTTCATGGAAGATGACAGATTGATGGAAGAACTGCAAAAAGGATAAATGGAGCTGTGATATTTTGAGGACAATTTTCTCACAACCCAAGTTTTGCTTCCATTGATGTAAACACAGAAATAGCTTGCTGATATCCTCCTATCTTCTGCTGAAACCTCTGGTAAAGTATCATCATAACAAACTAAAGACTTAAGCAATCAAGAAAGTTATTTATTAATATTTGAATATTAATTGGCAAAACCACAGTCTGGCATCCAGCATATGGCCCCAAAGTCCACACTCTCCTCTTACCACACAATCACTCTAAAACTGCATGAAAAAATGTAGAGCTGACAGCAAGAACCACATTGAGGTCTCTAAATGCTATCCTGCTAACAGCAGAGTTATGAGAAGACATGACTATCTGGGTTAAATTCCTTCTAAAAATAGAATAATATACCTTTATGCGTTGATTTTTTCTTATAGTTACTTTATTCATAGGATCCTGAGTTTTAACATAGAAGTACTAAGCTATAAAAGACACAAAGAATAACATGAAATGAGAACCAAATAAAATGATCAATGATTATTAAATATTCTATGCTCAACATTACAAATCTTCAAGGACATTTTATAAATAATTGCTACATTACTGAGAGGTTGTGGCTTTGAAGCATAAAGTGCTGATAGATTGGCTTCGAAATCTTTCTCTCCCTACTGTAAGGCAGTGCTGGATGTTTAGCTTAAATTCCAAAATTAAAATATAAAAACGGAAATCCTGATTCAGTACTCTAAGGACAATGGTTTCCTTCAGCCTGTATTGCATGCCTAAGCATTTGCAATGCTTAAAGCGTATCTCTTTTATGAATGAAACTGGAGGGTATAATTTCAATGAGGCAATCAACTCATTTTATCCTGTGACATCACTCATATAAACTGAATTTTCCTCTAGTTCTGAGCAAACATAAATAACTGAGAATGTCAATGAGCTCATAGAGTGAGTATGATTTAAAGTAATGAAGTAATCCTTGATTATGGTATTGATTATAAACAAAATTTGTAATGTATGCTTGCAAGTAGGATTTATTTTAGAATATTTATGCCTCCCTCTCAGCTATACAGAACTTGGCTTTTGCCTAAATTCTTTTATAGACCCTTAACTTTAAAAAAAATACCTCTATGTATTTACCATTTCCAATACCTATTTTCATCTGGGAGGTTTTGACTATGGATGTCTACTTTCTATGGATCTTCCCTGTGCCTGAAGAGTTCATGGAAGAAGTTTCTTTTTGGCTAATATGTAGATTATAGTAAGAATTAAAAGAAAAAGTATTTAGATTTAAAGCTAGAACAAGTACAATTAACTCAGAGCACTACATGCTGCATATTAATATGGCAGCTTGAGGGCTGGAAAGAGCACTCTTCCAGAGGACCTGAGCTCAGTTCCCAGCACCAACTTTATGGCTCACAACCATCTGTATCTCCAGTTCTGTGGGATCCAACAGCCCACTCTGGCCTCCAAGTGTACCAGCCATGCACATGGTACACAGATATACATGCAGGCCTCCAAGGGTACCAGTCAGGCACACAGAACACAGATGTACATGCAGGCCCCCAAGGGTAACAGCCATGCATGTAGAACAAAGATGTATATGCAGGCAAAGCATCCTTGCACACAATTAAAAAGAAATCTTTAACAATATTCTTGCTGTTAAGAATTGTGTAACTCAAAATTAATGGGTTACAAAATGTTAATGAAACTGAACAGTTCTCTGGAAATTCACATGTGTTTGGCACATAGTAACATTCATATCAAGGACATGGGTAGAGAAATGATGGACAAGAGCTTCAAATAGTCTCCACCTTGACCAATAAAATGATTACACCCTTTCGTGGGCTACATTTGCTTTCTATTTACTCTTGAACTTCCATGTATCTTTAACCACACTAGCAATCACAGAAAATGCCTGCTTGTTCTTTTCTGCACCAGACACTACACTAAGCACCTTGACTTAATCCTCATGGTGTCAATGTTCATTCTATCTGCTTCATTTTACACTTGAAAAAAAAAAACCAGACACCAAGGAGCTCTGTAACTTGCTGGAGTTCACTGCAGTGTGGAATCATCCACAGGGCTCAGGGTTTGTGTGCTTTGTCGATATGCCATTATCTGGTCTTTACAGGTGACCTGGTGGCTCAGGCAGAAAGTCCCTGTGGTCAGAAGCAAGCATAATCAGGGGGTGGATTTTCTAGGTCATTTCAAAATAGTCCATGGGTTCAGACCTTTATGTTGCTGCTAACAGCAAGAGAGCTGGGATAGCTACCCCATTTTCCTAAACTTGTATTTCTTCTTTGCAGTTTCACAAAACTAGTATACCATGCTATAAATAAGCATTTATTTCAGCTCTAAAAAATGTCTTTATTGCTTTATGGATGTGCATGTAGTGTTAAAATTAATACAATTAGCCAGGCAGTGGTGGTGCATGCCTTTAATCCCAGCACTCAAGAGGCAGGTGGATCTCTGTGAGTTCAAGGCCAGTCTGATCTACAAGAGCTAGTTCCAGGACAGGNAATAATAATAATAATAATAATAATAGTAATAATAATAATAAAGTTAAAAATTTGGCTAAGAAATGAGGCTTTATTACCTTCTCTCTTTAATAATCTGCCATTATTTTGAATATATATATATATATGACTGGCAAATGTAATATTAACTCTTCAGAATGCTGAAATGAACTAATGTTCTCCTCTCCAAAGACCAAATCTCAGGTAATTTCCTTTTATTCTGACCTCATTTCCAAGAACTATAGAAAATTATTAATTGTACCCCCACATTTGCCCTCTAGTTGTCAAGAGCCTAGTAGGGAGCATAAAATGTTGAAAATAGTTCTATCATCAAAATAGAAAAGAAAGCAACATTCTTCCTTTTTGCCGTTTATTTGTGAAACTGTGAGCATAGCCTGTGTATACCTCCTCCTGTTTCTTCTAAAATACTGGTTCACTGTCCATAAGATTCTATCCGGTAAACTCATTTCAAGAAGAAAACATACTCCCCCACAGAGGAAAGTTCCTTTGGTCTTTCTGCTGGACCCCTGTTTGAGTCTGAGAAAGTCACTGAAGGCTCAGAGTATTCTTCTGACCAGATAAGGCACCTGACAGTTGCTTATGGCCTAACCAGGTTCCTAACAGACTTCATTTGAAAGCTGCCGTTCTGCAAGGATGTCACAAGGTACCCAGTAGCCAGTGACCTATGGAAACCCTGCTGGTAGTAACAGCTTTGCCCCTTTGAACCCTGAGGAATGCAGCATCCCCACTTTGTTCAGTTTAAAGACCCCAGAGGAAATAAAATTGGTTCAGAGCAACTGCTCCATATGCTGCCAGGAACGAGACTTGTTAGACTTTTGAAAATGTTCCTTGGAAGAGAAAAGGGTGAGCAGAAACATTTAAGCATGAATAGCTGTGTTCATAGCAGGCTCCTAATAGTCCATGGATAGCAATGCAGTATATATGTGTGTGTGTGTGTGTGTGTGTGTGTGTGTGTGTGTGTGTGTGTNNNTGTGTGTGTGTGTGTGTGTGTGTGTGTGTGTGTGTGTGTGTATGTATGTATGTTAATTTCTAAGAATGCAGATTAAGGTTTCTCAGCCCAGATAAACCCCAGGATAAAATTATAGAAGGAAAGTAAGTCATGGATTTTAAAACTCCAAAGAAAAATGTACTTTCTACTTCATGGTGACATTTGCCATGAAGTAGGCTGAGCCTAACAATCCCCTTTCCAAGGAACACTGATGATATATGATAATACGGAATGTCCTCCAATTTTAAGAAGCCTCAGTGTCTTCCAATCAGAAGTCTCAAGACTGAGCTTACTACCAGGTTTAGTGACTGTCTGCAGAGACTTAGTTCTATTTCCCCTCACTCTTCATTACAGAAAGTGTATGCCCAGCCATTGTATCAACTCCTTATAATGCAACAGCTTCACTCAACGTTTATCTGCTCAGAAGCTCAACTTAGTACCCCATCAACTTAAAACACTGTAGTATTAAAGATAAACTCAAACACAGTTTAACTAAATTTCCGTGAAAGGTTTACCAGTCTATAATTGATTGTCCATCAATAACAAATCACCGGGGGGAACAGACAAATATATTACTAATATTTAAGGAACTCAAGAGTGTCTGGGGAGGAATAAAGTGATAAGCAATAAGCATCTAAATGGAAAGGCAAAATCTAATTGCAAAATTTCCAAGTGAATTGTCTGATAGTCGCTTCAGGGAGAGAAGAGTTAATAGCTTGTCAACTTGAGACCATGGTATCTTTTCTGCAAATACCACCATGGAAAGATCAGTGATGCTCAAAGGGTAAACAAGGCAGCCTCTACAGTACAAGATTTCTGTCAGAGACGCTATATTTATAGATGAAATCAGCCTGGCTACTGAGAGAAAATTTCCATTTTAAAACGTTAATGAGAAACTCTTCGTTGACTTGAATAGCATGCATTATCTAACATCATCATACTTCTGGGACTGTTTCTATGACATTTATTCAGCTTAATAATATTATCTAAAAATTAATCAAACAAGAAATTAAAACATTAGATATCATTTACCAATATAATTACTTTATAACTACTAAATTTCATCTTTGTAATATAGTCTAGAAATAAAAATAAGCAATTAGCTCATTATCACTTTATATGATTCTTAGATTTGGCTGCTTGTACCAATGAAATTAAGTGTTATTACCATTCACATGGAGATACCAAATATTTTAAAATCATAACCAACATTAGATTAATTTTACCTTTTTAAATTGGAAATGCCTTTAACTCAGAAAAACAGGAAGGAACAATATTAAAAATGAGTTTCTAATATATTTACTTATTGAATGTGTATGTGTGTGTGGCTGAGGGTTGATAAGTGTAACGTGTGTGCAGTAGCCCAAGGTCAGAACAGAGGCCAGGTTCCCTGGATCTGGAGTTGATAAAGTTGTGAGCCACTATGTGGGTGCTTTGAACTGAACCTTGGTCCTCTGTAAGATCAATAAATGCAATAAGGACCCTAAAAGAGAATTATATGGATATAATCTACATGGATATAATCTACATGGGAAGTAGAAAAAGACAAGATCTCCTGAGTAAATTGGGAACATGGGGGCTTTGGGGGGAGGGTTGAAAAGGAGAAGGGAGAGGGGAGAGAAGCAGAGAAAACTGTAGAGCTCAATAAAAAAAAATTTTAAAAAGATCAATAAATGCTCTTAGCCACTGAGACACTACTTTGGGCACAACAACCATTTTTTTGTTTTATTTGAGAATACATGCTTGATATACTGTCATTCTTGAATATTTTTTCTTATCTCCACCCTGTAACCTCATGTAACCTCAAAGTAATCATCAACAGTAGAAAATTTACATCAACGTATAAGGTTTCTTGGTTTCACAAGGTCCCACGGCTGGGAGTCCAGGGGTTCCACAGATAACCTTAGGAAGGAGCGATCACTGGTTTTAGTTTTCAGGCATTTCCCTCATGTCCCGTTGCAGATCCAGTCTCTCCTTAGCTCTCGTGGCAGTGGCATTTTGGACACTATGTGTTGCTGACCTTTCTCACGCACTCCAGGTTTCTGCTGTTTCTGCTAAATACGTTCCTCTTGATTCAGACTCTCTCATTTTAGCAGAGTTATCACAAAGTGATATGTACTATTCTCAAGACATACCTTTTTAAACTCACCTACTCACTGAATTTCCATTTACAAAACATGTCTTGACATGCCTTTTAATAATGGCAGCTCCTGGACACAAGAGCCTTGAATCCTTACCAAAAAGAAAAAAAGATAAAGAAGTTAGTATATAAAGAATAAAATATTTTCTTCTCATTTACTCAGAAAATGTGTTTATATCTTGAAGTTTAGTTAATATACATATTTCACAGTGAGTACCCTAACTCATTTGAAAGATTTGCAGGACTATCTTGCACATGAGTCAAAAGGCAGCAGAAGTATTGCCATAAGTCTTTCCCGCAGAAGCCTTGGTGCGTGGAAGGCACGATGTTTTGCTAAAGGAAGGTAGTTCCCACGCAGCTATCTTCAACAGGAAGGAGAATTTTTTTTTCACTTTCTGGTAATCTAAACACCGTCCACGATGCCACTTTTCCATTTACTTGAGTAATAGCTTTGAAAGGCATCGCAAATCCCCTAGTTTGTATTTCCTGCGCCGACTGTCTTAATAAAAGGCAGGAGCTCTGTGAAATAATGGGACGGACTTCAGCCCTGCCCTCTGCTTCTTGCTTTCCCACCACACTCACGCTGTCTAGAGAGTTCTCTAAACAGGAGGGATAATGGAGGCCCTTCCTCTGACTGAAAACATATTGTGGCATAATGTACTACAAGGACACATATCATGGGTGACATTGGTGAAAAATCTTGCAGCAAGCTCTTCTTTCCCAGAGGAGTGATCAGTGCCTGGGGGAGGGCTGGCCATCTCTCTTCAATTCGTTTCCTCGGCAGGGCTATGCTTGGTAGAAGAGCCAAGCTGCCATATGGCATAGTAAAGATCCTGCCTAATAAATCTAGCTAAGCAGGCCATGCCTTCAAGCTGCTTCTTTCCTATATATGTGTATAATACAGTTTAATGGTTGTTACCAACATCTGGGCTAGGGACGGAGGACAGTTCGTATCTCACACTGAGGATGCTGATTCTCCATTATCTGCATCATTGACTTTGAATGTTAGGAGTATATTTTCCTGATGATGCATAGCTGTCTTTATGCGATCCTGTAGCAATACAACGTACAATGAAACATGGTGCTGACAAAATGGGAGAAGGTGTTTAACCTCTTTCCATTGTACTTTTATGTGTATTTATATGGCTGGGCAATATATGTTGTACAATCAGATGTGAGGACGAGGAGATTTGTATGGTCTCAAGCATGAGCTGTTAAAATAGACTTTCCGTACAGTGGCGCAAGGCTTGACTCAGTGGTTGACTAACACTGTGGCACATTTTTATACGGTTTTAAAAATATGACTTTATTCATTTCACAAGCTTCTCCTAGTCATATCTGTCAGTACTAAAAAGAAGACGAAGGGATGCCGCTGAGCCACCCCATGCGGAATGAAGACTAACTGAACCTTTCCCAAGATGGCACTTTGTCACGAAAGGAGAGGGACAAAGTGATGGCCATAGCTAAAAAGAAAAACTGTCATCGGAGCCATGGTTTTCCATGATGTTTCTGGAGCTATGGAAACAGAAAATTGCCAAGAAAAGGAGGACAGGAACTGCTGATTAGTTCACGCTGCTTCTGTGAGAACTCAGCTGTTGCCTTGGGGCAGACCTGAGCAGTGACGACTACAGCGCCCGCGTGCTTAATCTGTGACTGCATTTTTAAGAAAAGCACGTAACTTTTATTTCTCTCTTTGATCGCCCCCTTGCTAAATTAAACCAGTAGAGCTGCAGTTATGTGTTCATTTATCAATTTTTATGTTGCTTCTCATATTTTAATCTTCCTTAATGTCATGTGGCAGCCATTATTGACTCCATTTCAGAAGTTAGAAACATTTTGCTATTATTTTATCTCTAGCATCCAAAATAAACTCTTACTTCTGACATACCATGACAGTACTATCATCTTAAGGAATAGATTTATTCCTATATTTGATGTCGAAGCATTTTTTTTTGAAAACCACGAATTTGAATGATGGCCTTAAAGAATTTACAGCTCTGTCTATGTGGCAATCAAGATATATTTAGAGGCATAAAGCCTGTCTCTGAATGGGCTGCACTGTACAGAAACATGAGTTTAGAGCTTTTGTGAGATCGTTCTCCAGCGGTACAAAAGTAAGACAGGAAGGAGAGAGATGAGGTCATCACCAGTACAGAAACGGAGTGGAAAATTATTTTAGAATAAAAGTTTACTCTCCTCATCATGCAAAACCACCTGTCACTACTAACTCTTTCTAACCCCAAGAGCCAATAAGGCCATGTGAGTTTACCGTCCTTGTAGTGTCAATCACCTAGGGAGGTTAACTCCCTTTAACCACCAGGTGGCAATGACTCACCACCTTTTAGGGTATAAGCTTTAGCACGGCCCTATTCTACTCTAATTCACAGAAAGTCCTCTGTCCACTAGTGTCGTCTTGGGCACTAGCGAGTGAAAGTTGTCCTACGCAGAGGAGTGTGACTGTGTCTAGCAGTCACTCCAATGGCTTTCTTCTGGATTCCAATGATGAAAGTTGCAGGGTTTTTTCTGGCCGAGTAGAAGCATGAAACCAGTACTCAGGGCAGCGTTCAGAGAGAATAAATAATGTGAGTAGCCTCATTTCTCCTTACTGACAGTAGTCCAGATAGCTGCTTGAAGCCTTCACACCTGTAATGTGCCACTACCCTTTGACACTCATGAATCCAGAACGGGGGACTCTAGGCTGGCTGTGTGGCATGTTGAGAACAAGGAACCTTTAGGAAGAGAAGAAAGGAATATCCAAAGACCAAAGGAAAGGAAGCTGGTTTCCAAACAGCAGCATGACACACAGGCAACACAGAGATTCCGTAGTCTGGCTTGCTGTGATCAGATCTGCTCTTACAGCCTCGTGTCTGGAGAAAAGGGTGAGATCTCTGTGTTCCAACCCTTTTCGTCTTAAAGAAAACGCTGTGTCTCAATCACTTGAACTAGAATGTATTTATGTACTTAAAAATCCAATACCCAAGTAAAAACCTTAGCATATTAAATTTGCCACATGACTTTTTTTTAAAAAAAGATTTTATCTTAAATTATTTTATATTTAATTATATGTGTGTTCATAAGTCTATGTGTGAGTACTTGCAGGTGAGTTCAGATGTCTGCGAGGCCAGAGGTGGCAGGATACACTCTAGCTGGTGCTGTAGGCAATTGTGAGCCTAAAAGCTGGACCTGAACTCAGGACCCTGCAACAACAGTATGTACTCTTCACTCTTGAGCAATGGCTGTAGTCCTGCTGTGTATCTATTTCTCAGTTCTTCAATATTTTACACAATTGTCTATCATAAATAAGAAAGTTGAGAAAACCAGAAGAAAATGAATCCCCTCCCACTGACTGTGCTTATTGTGGTCACTGTGGTAAATAATTGTGGAAATATATACAGATCTAGAAAACAGACCACCTCAACCAACTGCTTGAATACCTACCAAGGGAGAAAATTAAGAAATATCATTGTCAATGTCAACCACATTTCCAAACTGATTTCAGCAAGTGAGGCAGACTTATACCTTCTAGTATTTTCTGTATCAAACAGTTGTTTAAATGAAGCTTTATGCAAAATTGCTAGAAAATGTGCCCTTGCAGATTGACTGACAATACCGGGCTTCCCAGCGATCTAATTGTTTATGCTCGTCTGTAGAGTCCCCTTATTTTCCTTATTATGAACCACTGTGCCGCCAGCGTCATCCTGTAGAGATATCTGGTAAACATTTTATGAGACAGGCGAAGCTTTTAGAATTCCTTTTGAGCTTTGTTAAATTGAACGTGTGAAAATAAAGTTGTCCAGTGTGAAAGAGAGACAGCATTTTTTAGTCTGCTCAGAGAGCTGAAATCATGCAGGGTGCGGGAGCTGGCAGGCCTGATTTAGTCACTGCCAAGCCCATCAGCATTGTTCATTCTGATTGATTAAGGAAAACATTCCGTTTATTTTCACAGAGAGACGCAGCTACATCTGGTGAGCTGTTGCATCCCATTGCAATTCATATGGGGTGTTTTATTATTATTTTGTAGACTGAAGATGACTTCTCCACAAATAATAAGGCAATGATAAATAACTCAAGAGTTTTTTCTCTGTTTTTTTTTTGGTGTTCTTTTTTATTATTATTTTGCAAGGGCAAAAAAGAATAAAATAAAGAAAATGAAAGCTCTAATGCTCTGATCTTCAAGGTTTGTGTAAGGCATTTATATTGCAATAGTGCTGTTGCTATCAGGTTAATGATAACACAGCTCTGTCAAGCTGTTCACAGGCTTTTGAGGAAGCTCTTAAGTATATGTTTAGATGCTCGGGTCTCCATGGATAAAAGATGCTTTGTGATAAAATGTATTCTTTTGAAAATTGAATTGCTCCTGTTGAATTATCACGAGCTGTGGTCTGGTGTTTCTCAGACCTAGATTTTGTATGTTGTGCAAGTCACAAAAGGGTATTTTCTTGGTGCTAAGCGTTCCACATTTGTAAGCATGCTCCCTCCATCCTGTTTTAGAATATACGTGATAGCAAATGCTGAATTAGGAGAGATCATGTCTAGAAACAACCTCCGTGGAGTATTGGCCAGGTGATAAGGATTTTCATGAATTCACTGAACTATCAATTATTTGTGAGGTTTCAGGGTTTGGTTGAAGGGGAAAAAAGTTACATTTAGGAAGCCTCCTTATCTCATCAACACAACACCCCAATTGGTGAACTGTGAGTTTATAGGAAACCCCAACATTATTTACAGGAAACACCCAGCCATGTTTCTTGACAGCTTGTGACATATAAGCACATGCAGGAGTGCAGCCACACTTTCCACATCATGAGAGAAAACGGGTTTAAAATGCATCCTCCTGCATCCTCTTTGTCTGCTGTCCTTGAAGGTTCAATATCCCAACCAGTACCCACTCAGAAGGGATTTAAAACAACAGGACTTTGAAAATGTGCCGAGCTGGACAAGGTAGCAATAATGCAAGACTGGGATACCATGGAGCCTGCTCATGTAACCCCCAGATGCATGGACTAAGAGAAACACCGGGTTCTCAGGGAACCTGCATGTGAATTAGCAGAAGGTCACTGGGCCGCTCAGCCGTGCTAACACACGGCTCGGAAGTATGAGAAGCCCTAGGGTGCCATGGCTTGGAATTGTGCATAAGTCATTGTTGTTGTCTGGATTGTTGCGCTTTTGACAAGAAAGACCCTACATAGGACTCAATCTGGAATAGAGAACATTTTTGCTTTTGTTTTCTTACCCTATGACCAATTTAAATCACCTAGGTAGGGAATTCAGAAGAGTTCTGAAGATAGTCACAATGAAGAACCAGCAGAAGGCATTCATTTTTTTTTTTGATTTTGTTTTTGTTGATTTCTTTAGGAAAGAGTTTTTCAGAGTAGAAGGATGCCAGAGTTCTATTGGTCACACTGGATCCTTACAACCAAAAACTAAGTTAATTCCAATAATGGTTTAACTTTTGTCATTCAGTTTGTAGAATCAAGACAGCTAGCTCATTTTGTTAAGAGTGAAATATCTAATATCTGTGAATGTTATTATAAAACCATTTTACAGATTCAACATTAAAATAAAACGACTTGTTCAGCGGTGAGATTATGAACACAAATTGGGGAAGCTTAGTGCCAAGTGCCATGACATGAGCAATATTCTAATTAAATTAATGAGGCAAACCAGACAACATTTTCTTGTGTTCTTGACTGTGGACATATTTTCCATGCTTGTATTCAAAACAATGTAACATGCAATCAATAAAGAAATGTAAAATGTAGTTATAAAATGTACATGCGTGCTCTCACATATATCACACAACGATGTAGGCTCTGGGGATATGGCTCAGTGGGTAAGGCACTTGCCCCCAAAGCATGGAGGAGGTGAGTTCAGATACCCAGAGCCAGTGTAAATACAGCGCAGCAACTGTAATTGTTATTACAACACTTTTAAGATGGGAGATATAGACAAGAAAGTTCCTATAGGCTTTTGAAGCTTCCAGGCTGGCTAGTCTGGCGAGTAACCCAAGCAGGCAACTTATCTGTAACAAGGGGGAAGATGAGGACCGAAAGCTGAGGTTGACGTCTCATCCAACGTGTGTGCTTTTGCATATGTCCCCATGAAGTCACACAAGAACCCATAGGTATGTTTTTCTGCGGTTTTATTGCTTCTTAATAATTTTATTAATTTTTGGAGAGTTTTGTGTGTTGTATTTTGATCATACGTACCTCACCCTCAAGTTCTCCCATGTGCCTACCTACCAAGTGCAGTAAGTGTTGCCTAATTATTCTTGGGATTGGGGTGTGCTCTGGGTGTGTGGTGGACCTAACAGGAGGAAACCTCACTCTTCCTCCCTAAGTAGCTGCAAAATGCCAATCACTCCTCAGTCTTGGTGGGAGGGACATCATACCTCCCCAGTACATGCTGGGATTTTATCTGGCTTGAGCTTGCTCAGGTTGTGGGCTTGATGCCACAATAGCTGTGAGTTTGTACATGTGACAACCTTGTTTTGTTGGAATATATTATTTCTTTGTGGTCATCTATGGCCTCAGGCTCTCACAATCTTCCCACCCTCTCTTCCTAAAAGAGCCTGCTAGGAGAAGTGTAATATATACACCCCATCTGAGATTGAGTAACCCACAGTTTCTCATTCTCTAGGAGGAGTGTAATATATACACCCCATGAGAGACTGAGTAACCCACAGTTTCTCAATCTCTGATGAAGGTTGAGAGACACACTGATCTATGGGTATAGTAATCAATCATAGGTTTATGTGGAAATTTGACCAACAATGCCCCCCACTGACTCATATATTCAAATACTTGGTCCCCTGTTAGTATACTATTTAGGAAAGATTAGCAGGCATAGTCTCTCTCTCTCTCTCTCTCTCTCTCTCTCTCCCTCCCTTCGCTCCCTCCCTCCCTTTCTCCTTCTCTATCTCTCTCCGTTCTCTCTCCTATTTGTGGATGTAAGCTTTCAGCTACTGCTGGGTTGCCACGTCTGCTTGTCTTCTGCCATAGTCCTCACAATGATGGTAATGGACTCACCTTCTGAAACTGTAAGCAAGCCCTAAATTAAATGTTTTCCTTTACAAATTGCCTTGATCATGGTGTCTCTTAGAGCAACAGAAAAGTAACTGAGGCAGTTCACTTAGCCAAGTAATGAGAATAGCTTCCATTTGAGGCCTAGGACCAAACTTCTCACTGATCGTGCTACCAACACAAACAAAATCTCTTGGAGCAGACTCCAAATCCAATCAGAAGATACAGGTCCACTCCCAGGACATCCCTGCCGCTTTTGCACCAGTTTTTATGAGGATGAATTCATCATGGCAACAGACTCTGTATCTTATTGCTGCCTGTAATCAACAAAGTTTTAGAATGTCTTTGTAAAATACCCTTATGATTCCATAATTGTGTTAAATTTCTATATAAATGTGTTCTTTAAATTTAAGTCCCATTTTGCCTGAAATCACCTGGAAATTGTTGAAAAGTTTACTCTGATTTCATGACAAAAGGAGTTGTCCATGTGTGCTTACCTGAATAACCTCATTGCAATACCTGCCAGTGGAAACAAAATTAGATAAATTCATATCCATCACATGAATTAAAATCAATTGAGAAATTCTCCAAACTTATACTTAAATTTGATAAATACTAAAAATAATTTATGAGTAAAGGCATTTCAGGTTTTTTTTTTCTTGAGAATATTCCCCAAGTAGAAAACTGAAACTTTTAATGTGTTTAAATAAAAAATAGCATTGGAGAATGACCAGATGACTCATTAGATAAATATGCTGCTGTCGGTCCTGCCAGCCTGGAGGCAACCAGGAGATCCCTGGGAGCCACGTGATGGAAGAAGACCAATGCCAAAACGTGTCCTCTGACCTCCATGCATGTATCATGTACGTATGGCAGACACATGCACAAAATATAAATATACTCAAAGGAGAGATAATAATGAATAAAGCTAAAATTATAAACAGTTTTCTGACTTTATATGGCACATACCTCAGCAACTGAAGAAAAATAAATTCTATAGTTGAGTGGGTTGGTGGTGACACACACTTTTAATCCTGGTACCGAGGAGGTAGAGGCAAGTGAATTTGTGGCCGGTCAATAAAGCAGGTTCCAGGATGGTCAGCACTACACAGAAAAACCCTGCCTCAAAAAAAAATAAAAAATAAAAAATAAAAATAAACAATCAGTCAATCAATCTACAATTGAAGAAAAATAACTAAATATGTCAACTATTTCAAGTTTTGTTAAGCATGAAATGCAATTTTACAATACAATGCCATGAATTGTTTATTATGGAAAGTTACATTACTAAGAAAATACAGTCAGTAGAAAAATAACATTGACTCGGTATTAAAGACTGGAAACAAAATCTATTGTAAATATATGGGAAGAATAGTTACTTTTAGCTATTATTTACAATAAGTAAAGAGAATCTTTATTACTGATTGCCCTTCTTTAATTTGTTACATCTTCCTAATTTTAAACTAAGCAATTTATAGAACTTAGGACTCCTGGGACATTAAGCAAGTGCTGTATCACTGAACTGCATCTCCAGCCCTTGTTTTGGTTTTGGGGACATTCTCACTACGATGTTCTGACTGGCCTGGAGCTTGCAGTATAGCCAAGGGTGCCTCGTTCACCTCCTCCTGCTTCTTCCTCCCTTGTGCTGGCGTAGAGGGAGAACGACAATCCCAGGCTTTGGACGTGGGTTCTGTATTGAATCACCGGTGTACTCAAACCTACTTACATGCCAATTTAGTTTTAGTCCTTTTTTTACTGTATTAAAAAAAAGTTTCAGGGCTAATTTTAAATTACATTTTACCATTAAGAAGAAATGTATTTTGAAATATAAAAAAGCTCTATCTCCCAGCTCCCTTTTTCAGTAAAAGGTCAGAATTCCTTATTCCAATCATCTGTAGCAGAGACTGCATCTCAGATTTATTTCCAGAGATTGTAGGGATTCATGCAGCAAGTGAAGGAGGATGAGGTGGGATACAGGCACACAAGCTAATGGCTAATTTCTCTAATTGGTCACCATCTTTCAGCTGTTACCATTCTTGAGCTACCATTATTGATGTTGTGTTATTTCAGATTGGCATTTAATGAATTTATGAAGTGTTTCCATATGTGACATTGTCCCTAAAGAGTGATGATGATGTTGGCTCCATGTACCTCATTTATGACTTAGATTCTCCAGGATGCTTTAATTGAGTTACCTCTGCTACCTGGCAGCATCCATTGTTTTATGAACAATCATGGCTTAATGCACATAACGTTGTTGTCTTTGGGTCTTAGAAAGGTCAATTTGCTTTGCTCTTACTTTAAAAGAAGTCTTACTTGATGAGACGCCTGGTTTGTCTCTTTATTATTTTAGCATTATAGCGCCTCGGCACTGTTCATTTGAAATTAAGCTCTGTCTGGCAACACAGTAACAATGTTAAATTACCTTTAAATCATGAAGAAGTCACATTACAGATGAGTCAGAATGTAATTGATAAAAAGTTGTTTAAGAAACAAATTTATTCACTTTTATGAAATAAATGTATTTTCTCCTTATGATTTTTGGGGGAGGTATGGTCTCTGTGTCTAAGTAGTTGGTTGTCTGGAATTTTATGTGATTTTCCAGTTCCCAGGAACTTTTAATCTTACCTCCGTCTTCTAAATGCTGAGATTAGAGTCACAATCAACCACGAAGGCCTTTAGAGCTCTTTCTTTCTTTTCAAATCATAGTAGATACATCTGTGGAAAATGCCAGAAAATAAATCTGTTGGAGCAATATTCAATTCATATCTCAAGAAAGATCTTTTATATGCAGGGCTATGAGTCTGGAAATAATCTCAAAGTCACTTTATTTTGTGAATTTCAGAAAATAAATCAACCAGTCAGGAAAAGGGAAACCTCTTCAACATGGTAAGGTATTGCTATAAAAAGTGACAGGTAAAAATCACACTTGATGCTGAGAAGCTTGCTGGTCTTCCTTGATTAAGAAAACAAATTAAAAAAAAACTTCACTGATATTTATCATTGTACTGAAAGTTTCTAATGTAATATGACAAGAAAAGTAAATGAAAGTGTGCACGTATGTATGTATGTATATGTACACATTATATATGGAGTGAGCCAAGGAAACTATCTTTATTGCCTATGTGGAGAATCCCATAAATCAAGAAAAAATATTTTAGAAGTAATATATGTCAGCAGCAAGGATGTGGGATATAAAGATAACACTTGAAAGATGACTATTGCCTTATTTATTATCAATGAACAATTTTAATTTTAAAATAATAAACACAGTATAATTTATACAAACAGCAAAAGAGATGAGACGTTTAAGTATAAATATGACAAAAATGTAGAGAGGAAAGTTGCTGAATTTATGACAATCAGAGATGACCTCAGTAAATAAAAGAAGAACCCAAGTTCTTGAGAACACTCTGCATTTTCTGCACAATATTCTCCCTCGGTTTAAAACCTGTCTAAAGTTATAGTCTATTGAGGTGAGAAAATATGAGAGAGGTAGTATTTTAACCTTAAATATTTTTATTAATTTATCTATTTTACATACTTACCACAGTTTCTACCACACACACACACACCACCACGCCTCTTTCCCTTCACTGCCCCCCATCCACTCCTTTGTTTCTGCAGAAAAAGGCAGGCCAGGCCTGCCATGAGTATCAATAAAGCGTGGCATATCAAGTTGCAGGAAGACTAAGCATCTCCCCTTGTATTAAGGCTGGGCAAGGCAATCCAGTGTGAGGAATGAGTTCCTAAGAGCCACCCAAAGTGTCAGAGCCAGTCCCTGCTCCCCGTGTTAGGAGTCTCACGAGTAGACGATTCTATTCTACTGTCACATACATGTAGAGGACCTAGGTCAGTCCCATGCAAGGTCCCTAGCTGTTGGCTTAGACTCTGAGTTTCCATGATCCCAGTTCAGTTCTTTCTGTGGGTTTTCTTGTGATGTCCTTGAGCCCTCTGGCTCCTACAATTCTTCCTTGCTCTCTTCAACAGGATTCCCTGAGCTTAGCCTCATGTTTGGCTGTGGGTCTCTGCATTTGATTCTATCAGTTATTAAATCAAACCTCACTGCTGACAATTTGGGGTAGTCACCAATCTGATCACTGGAGGTGGCCAGTTCAGGCTACATTTCCACAATTGCTGGGAGTCTTAGCTGAGGCCATCCTTGTAGATTCCTGGGAGTTTCCCTTGCAGCAGGTTTCTGCCTGACCCCAAAATGCCTCCCCCTTTCCAGTCATCTCTTCCAGTACTCTCACCCTCCACCCACCCTCTGCCTGTCCCTCATGTTCCCATTCCCACCATGCCCTAGTGCACCCAAGAAATCACTTCTATTTCCCCTTCCAAGGCAATCCATGGGTCCTCCTTGTTATCGAGCCTCTCTGGGTCTGTAGGTTGTTGTACGGTTATACTTTATTGTACAGCTAATAATNGGTTGTTGTATGGTTATACTTCATTGTACAGCTAATAATATATATTATATATATATAATAATAATGAGTATATAACATGCTTATCTTTCTGTATCTGGAAGAACTCAAGAAACTAGACACCAAAACCCCCAAATAATTCAATTAAAAATAGAGTATATATCTAAACCGAGAATTCTCAACAGAAAAATCTCAAATGGCAAAGAAATACTTTAAGAAATGTTTACCACCCTTAGCCATTAGGGAAATACAAATCAAAATGACTTAAGATTCCATATTATACCTGTCAGAATGTTTAAGATCAAAAGCACAAATGACAGCTTATGCTGGAGAGGATGCGGAGCAAGGAGAACACTGCTCCCCTGGTAGTAGTGCAAACATGTACAGCCACTTAAGAAAAAAATATGGCAGTATCTCAGAAAATTGGTAATAAATCTACTTCAAGATCTAGGTATATGCCACTCTTGGCATATACCCAAAGGATGCAATTTTATGCATAGTAACCAGAACCTGAAAGCAACCTAGATGCCCCTCAACAAATTAAAGAATGGATAAAGAAAATGAGGTACATTTACAAAATGGAGTATTATTCAGCTGTTAAAAACAGTGACATCAGGAGATTTGCAAGCAAATGGATGAAACTAGAAAGAAATCATCCTGAGGGAGGCAATATGTTTAAGGCAAGCAAAGGACTGAAAACTGATGTTCTGAATTATGTAATCTATAGGTGGCAAAATGATATTTTTATATTCTTCAGTTTCACATCAAAAGTACATGTTATTTCATGTGAAAATATTTATTTACAGAACCTTGAATTGTTATATTAATTTAAATTTTTCAGTGATAGGCAAAATAGCTTTATTTCCCTAAACACCATTTTGAAATATTTTACAAGACCACGTGCTGTTAATTCTAATTCATAATGAAGGATTACATTTTGGGAAATTTTATTATATGAATTTTTAACCCAAATATATCATAAAAGATGATGATTAAAACAAACTTTAAATAGTAATTTTAAATATATGAGGGTATGAATGCCTTCAGTCACATATTTTAAATGCAAAACATCAATAGGAAATTTACTGTTTCTTTAATATCCCATTAGCCAGGTTATATTTGAATTTTCAAATATTAGTGTGAAACTCATATATTGTCACATGAATTGCTATATTTTGTTGGTTAAAATCGAAAATAATTCCATTACTAAGAATAATTTGAAATTTTCTACCAATGATACAGATATGTGGATTCAAAAGCAACAGGAAATGAAATTGTTGACAACATCAGAGACATATGAGTCATATAGAGACACATTCTACAATTCAGATTTTAAAATGGCATTGGAAAGAGTTACTCATCTCCACATTCTTTGTAATGTCCAAGATTGGAAATGTGTCAGATGTTGATTAATAAGGACATTGATGAAAAAATGGAAATCAGGGCAGTATAACCTAAAATGTGAAAGGGGCAACAAAAATTCTGGATAAGGAGAACATCAAGAAAACAGGATGCTCTAAATCAGCATGAGCAATACTCTTATGAGCTCACAGAGACTGGGGCAGCACGCGCAGGGCCTGTGTGGATCACCAGGTCCTCTGCATATATATTATGACTTCCAGATTAGTGTTTTATGGGATTCCTAAGTTTATGAATGTGTAGGTTTCTTATTATTGTTGGTTTGTCTTTTCCAATTTCAATGTGATAGCTTTTAATTTATCTCAGTATATGTTGGCAGAAGCTGCTTGTTTGTTCCTGGCTGCTCAGCCTCAAAGTAATCACCCAGAAACTATATTATTTGCAATATTGTTTGGCCGATAGCTTAAGCATGTTTCTGGATAATTCTTATATCTTAAACTGACCCACTTCTATTAGTCTGAGTATCACCATGTTGTTGACTGATGTTTTTGTCCCACCAGGTCCCCCAGCTGTTTAGTCCAAAGAAATCACACAGAATTCTACATTAGTTATAAACTGATAAGCCTGCCTAGTAGCTCAGACTTATTAACTCTTATAACTTACATTAGCTCATTATTTTTATTTATGTTAGCCACATGTCTCAGTACCTTATTCACTGAGACAGTCACATCTTGCTTCTTCTGTGGCTGCATCAAGACTGGAGACTCCTCTTCCCAGAATTCTCATTGTCCCGCCTCTACTTCCTGCCTGGTTGTCCTGCCTATACTGCCTGCCTAGCTACTGGCCAATCAGCATTTTATTAAAATACAGTTGACAGGGTACAAACCATTGTCCCATAGCGCTACACCCCCCCTTTAAAAAAAAAGAACTTTGAATCTAATATTCTTTGTTTAGCTTTTCTCCTGACTATTATCCATAACAACTTGTAACCAACATTCTAAATAAAGGAAAATATCCATAGGCCATTTTTTGGGAAAGTGGGCACAGTTTTCCAGGCTACTTCCTGCTGGTTGGGGGTACTGATAATCTTATGGGGACCTAAAGAAAATTTAAAATTATAATAAAGTCATGACCAGAGTATCCTGTGAGGCTTGATCATCTCAGGCAGCAGTCTTGAATCTGTTCTGGATGTAGAACTCAGACATCTGGCCCATCTGTTCCTACTGGAGATTTCTCAGGTGGTCTTCCTTGGTCAAATCTGATTTTTCTTAATCCATAGCCTCTCATTTCCTGTATAAACAAAAGTAAAACCTCTTCTCCAAAGTAACATATCTTTTGACTTAAATTTAGAAGTCAAGGCATTTACAAAATATTTATGTTTTATTAATCCAGCAGTATTTATATTCAAATGTCTTTTTGCAGCTGTTGCTTTTTCCTCAGCTGTCAAGCAATTCAAAGACAACACATTAATATACAGTATCCAGACTCTGTGTGTATTTTCCATCTTTATGTGGGTTTATTTTAAATTCTACTTCTTTTATTTTTACTTTAAATTTTCAGCTTTTTGAGGCAGGGTTTCTCTGTGTATCTTTGGCTGTCCTGAAATTTATTCTGTAGATCAGGCTGTCCTTAAACTCACAGAGATCTGCCTGCATCTGTCTCCTAAGAGTTAGGATTAAAGGTGTGTGCCACCACACCCAATTGCACTCTTTCTTCAAGGACTTTATCCTTTTTTCTTTTTTCTCCCAAGCCTACATATATTTTAAACACACTGTTAACCATTTAGAGGTTTTCTTCATCTGAATCTATCTTTACTGTATATCTCTCTTTTTCCCCCAACCACAGGAGTCTTTAATTTGCCAAGCAATATGGCTAGGATTAAAGCCGTGGCCTTGACGACTGGATCCAGCCCATTCCTTAGCTTTCTGAGATTCCAGCCTCATGGACCTAAGCCACAATTATTGCCACAGATCTATGGTATTTCAAGGTACCTGCCACCACCAAGAAGCATGTGGTCAGCTTTTTATCAACACCATTTAAGTGTTTCATGACAGGACCTTTTAAAGAGCTGCAAGGTTTTGCAGCTAAAGCTGAGTCAGGAAGCCTCTCTTAAGTGAGAATTCTTGCCTCTAGCAAGCAAAGCCCTCCTGAGAAAATGCTGATATTAAAAAAATGTTTAATTCTATTCCTATTTATCTAGACTAACTTCCCAAGTTCTCTAGGGCTTTTAAGTAGATTTGGTCAGACCCACATTGGCATGCCATTCTGTTGTTTTTGGAAGTTGCTTACAGTGCATTTCCAGTTTACAAAGGTAATAGATCCTTCTGGAGTCTTTGATGGAGTTGAAGAATTTATACTTCTAGTTATAGTTTTCCTTAGTTATAATAAAAGATAAAGTGGATATAAATATTGTAACCGAAATTCTTGCTTGATAACTGTTTTATATGTAATTTTACTATGTTAAAGACTTCCTTTTTGTTTGAGCAGAAAAGAGAAAACGGTATGGGAGGTCCTTCTGTCTATGTGCAGCTTAAATTGGTTAATGAATAAAGAAACTACCCTGTCCTGTTAATAAGGCAGAACATAGGTAGGTAGGGAAGATGGAACTGAATTCTGGGAGGAAGAAAGCAGAATCAAGGAGATTCCACAGATCCGCCACCAGAGTAAGACATGCTGCCAAAACTTAGCTACTAAGACACTGCCATGCAGTGATACACAGATTAATAGAAATAGGTTAAACTAAGATGTAAGATATATATATATCCCTTTCAGCCTGGCTTTACTCTGTTAAGTCATTGGCTGAAAGCAACGTTTTTATTAACCAATGACAATAAAACATAGTCACAGCATACATCACCTCCCACATCAAGTATATTTTATTTTGTTATATTTTATTATTCTTTTCTAAGAAGCCTGTTCTTACCTAATAAAGAATTGGAGTGGATACAGTTGAGAAGGGAAGTGTGAGAAAATGGAAGAGTAAAGGGAAGAGAAATTGTAATCAGAATATATTATGTGAGAAAATAATATTTTCCATGAAAGGAAAAAGAATGATGTTATTTACAAAGATTTTATTGAATAATTTTATAATATATTGTTTACTGAAATGCATCAACATAAAAATGGAAATTTCAGACTATATTGAACAGGAAAAACTGAAGGACAAACCACACACATGCTGTTCCTTGGTTTCCAATGGAATCTCAACATAAAGGAAAATTCTGCAAGCTGGAAGTGTGGTTGGTACACTCAACAAGGCGGGCATGTTTCTCACTGCACTGCACATCGCAGGGCCTTGGCTTTCTTCCTCACCCATCCAGGACTGAACAGGTATGGGCTTTGCTGCCATCTCCAACAGTGCTAGCCCAGGAAAGACCACAATTCAAATCGTAAAGTATATTTTCTGATTAATGCTATTGATGTTGTGCCATCATAAAAAAATGCAAGTCACAACCTAATCTGAGAATGACTTATTCTAGTACTTGCATGAGCAAATACAGTAAAAAAGAAAATCCTAGAACATATTCTAAAATTAATACAAATTGTTACATGCGGCATATGGATAATGGAGAGATGTGGATGAAATACAGAGTTTATGAATGAGTTTGTACTAGTTTCATAGCTGTTGTTATAATAAAATACCCTTACAAAAGCATCTTTATGTGAGAAATGGTTTGTTCAGTTTACAATTTCAGATTACTGCCTATCACTGTGGAGTTATCAAGGCAGGAGCTTGGAGGATCTAGTCACATCTACATTCAAAAACATTGAGAAAGAACACATAAATGATTCTTGATCAGCTGTATTTTTTCATTCATATAATTCAGGGCCCAGTGTGCAAAACAGCCAACATTCAGTATGGGTTTTTCCACCCCAATTAACACAGCTATTAAAAATTCCTCAAAGGCATGCCTTGATGCCAACCTGACCTAGGCTGTCACTGACTGAGACCCTCTTCCCAGGGGGTTCTTCCTTGTGTTAGTTTGATAACTAAGAGTCACCGTCAGAGGCCCCTTGCTCATATCTCTTACTTAGAAACAGCATTAATACTTTACATGCCATCTATATTAAAACTGAAAAAGTTTCACAACAGAAAAGTATAGCTAAATTGAAAACAAAATAAACCCATTTCCATTTGACAGTATTGAGTGACACCCCCCCTCCCCGCCAAGGGAAGTATGTAGCAAGGCAATGGAAAACAGGGCCCTCTGAGACTAGTCTGGAATTATTATCACAGCTAATGTGGGTGTGGACATGAGCACCACTGTTTTAAAGCAAAGTGAAAGATATGGAATGGAAGGAGTAGCAGGTGGAATGAAATCTATCGATGCCCCTTCCCTGAAGCTAAACAATGTGAAAGTTTTGGTACATTGAGCCTGGCCAATAGTGAAGGGGCATGTGATTGTATATGTGCCCCTTCCATCCCTATAAATATCTATGTCGCTGGCATGGGGACATACAGATTTTCACATATGCATTATGGCTACAGATAGAGCTAATGAATACTGGGTAACAATGATTAGGAAGTAGACAAAGATCTCGTGTGGATGCAGCTTTATTCACTACTTACACACTGTGCAAGTATGTAAGTGAGGTCTTTTACTCACTCACTCACTCACTCACTCACTCACTCACTCACTCACTCACTCACTCACTCACTCACTCACTCACTCACTCACACAGACTCAAGAGCAACTCTCTGTCCCAATAGCCAGCTCACTGGAATTAACCCATGTTGTACAAGGGAGTTTCTAAGCAGAAATTGACGCATGTACTATAGCATAGACTGAATAAGTCTGAGAAATGAAGGCTAAAAGTTTCCACAAAGAGTTGTCTTACTCGTTGACTGATGACTGTCATTCTCATACAGCCAGAATGCTTCTCAGCGTTATTTGTGCAAAGGGTTTTAAGTGTTCTTGGAAGTAAGATCATACTGTGAGAGGCCAGCCACCCAGAGCACTAACCATCAATAAAGTCTGAGAGTGGCTTCCCCGGGGGAATTAGTGGTATCTGCTTTCCACTCAAGCAAGAAGACAGCAGCATAAGAGATGCACTGAGTAGTACTCTAATGCATATATATCCCACACCTTCTTTATCCATTCTT
>LOEQ01010853.1:0-13314 GCA_001685075.1 Bramus lutescens | reverse complement strand
GGAACCCTGATTGATCTCTGGATTGGAGAGTGAGGGGGAGGGGAATTGGGGGGACGGGAGGGAAATGGGAAGAGGTGGAAATTTTTAATAAAGAAAAGTATAGAAGAAAAAAAATATTTCTGCCCAAATAAAGGATTTCTTATTATTGGGAAAAAAAAGAGATGCACTGAGGATGGTTAACCCCAAGGTGTCTCTGTTCTGAGGTCCTGCTGCGGCAGACACCCTACTTCCCAACATCAGCCCCAGCCAGATGAGCCATGCTCAGAGTCAAGGACAGAAATGAAAGGTAGAAGCTACAAATAATAGCTTTTATTTCAACTCATTGAAGAGATGAAATGCAGGGCAGCTAAGATAATGCACATGCATCAAGGAAGGATCATTTCCTTGTGATAAAGTGTGGATGGGTGGAAATAAAACAGGAGAGCAAACCTGTCTGTCCGCAAATAGGTCATAAGTATGAAAGAATTCCAATGGAACAGCGTCAAATTTATCTTTTATAGTAGAAGGGTTCTCTAAAACATCTGAAATACCATGGCTTTTGCAGGACAAAACAGAACCATACAGATCGCCTTTCTTTATTCTCACCATAAATTAGTCCTTTCTGGCTGCCATTCAGCAGGCACTCTCAGAGTGTATTCAATGCTAAAGGCCAAGTGTTCAAGCTGCCCAGCATGGATTTCACTGTTCTTTAGATATTAACACAGTGGAAGTTATTTTTCCTTAATTCAAATAAAGTGGAAAAAAGAAAGAAAGGAGGGCATCCCAAAATCTGTCAATGTAAATGGGTCTACTCTGTAGTCATAACTGCTTCAAGCATTTGATGGCTTAGTAAGGAAATTGCACAGCCTCACATCAATACAACCTCCAGAGAAAGTCTAATAGGCAAGTCCTCTTGCCAGACCAAGGCAGCAATGAGTATTAAGACAGAATAAATTTAGCTATTGTGTTACCAAACACCCAACATGGAAACAAGAAAAGATAAATTCATCATTTTTTGAAAGGCTTAATCTGAAGATAATTGTTTTAGTAAGACTTCATATAACTTAAATAGTGTCATATAAACTGAATGGTTCTAGATCAAATCCCTATGCAAAGTGCTAAATCAAAACTACAGCTTCTATCACTGTTTAAAAGCAAAAGGTATAAAGCTGCATCTCTGTAGCATTCCATGTCTCTTTAACATCCATGAGAAACTTTTGTTCTTCATACTATTGGTTTCACTGTTTTTTTTTTCTCAACCAGCCATCTGAAGGTCATCACAGAAGCAGATAGACAAGTTTTCATCTAAGGAACAGTAAATTCGGGCAACAGAATGAAAAAGCACTTCTGAATGTTCTCAGCACTCAACTGAGTTAAGCATCTGACATGACATTGAGTCATTATCCACATACAGACTCTCCACCAGTTAAATCCGACTTGTAAAGACTTCTATTATAAAAGCGAAGACACAAAATCCTTAGGTCCGTGGGTTCTGTGTTGATTTTACCTTGAATTTGCATTGTGACTGTGAGGTTGGGGATCCTGACACAGTTGTATTAGCAAACCTCTAAGATCTCTGTTTCTGAGTTTTCCACAACATTTATGTTTCCTTACAAACTGTTGACAGTTCAGTGCTGATTCACTTTCTGGGAATTTAGTGGTGGGCGGTGTACATGTTCCTGAAGCATGACTCGGCTTTGTGACGAACCCTGTGTTAGGACATACTCTGTGGCAGCTAACTCCAACAACAAGATTGTGGAACACTAAAAATGGTTTGCAAGCCCAACCGGGAAGGGAGTGAAAGTCAGGAAAAAGATTCGAAAGCAAACATTTCCAAAGTCTGTGTGATTGCCTCAGTACGAAGCTCTAACGTACATTAATATTCCACTGAAAAAGGAAAATGCAGTGGATGCCGCTTTTGTTATTTCACTTTATGTCAAAGGAGAAGGTCAAGTTTGACAGTTGTTTAAAGTTTCAAGTTCCTTTAAGACAACACCTTGAATCAGCAGAGCCCTTGGTAGAAACTCATGTGAGAATTTTCAATAAATTCTAATAGAATGAATAATGCATTGATTGCCTTAGAAGTACAAGATAAATTAATGACTTAAAAAGTATCTAAAGATAAATGAGTTCTTCAATGACATATATTTGAACTTAATCTCTAAAGAAATCATACAGTGTAAATGTTCGTTTGCTATTATCGATAGTTTTTCAAAATATATTCTTCAATGGAGAAAATAAATTTAAAGAATATCATTTAACTATTTTCATTTTTTGGATTCAGAATTTTTCTGTATGACCCAAGTCATCATCCTCCTTCCTCAACCTTCTTAGTTATATAATTCTACAGGTATCCTCTACATGTATTCTACAGGCATTCTCCACCATGTCCCACAATGGGATTATACAACAGAAAATTATGCGCTTTATACATTATAATTTAAATGTCATAACACTGTAGAGTAATAGGATATGCACAAGCAGGGGCGGCCAAAGTTACCACTGGAATGAAAATAGCAGTAGTTCAATAGAGAAGCCTGTGTTGGACAAATGAAGTGTATTCAGAGACACAAAGACAATGGCCATCACTTAATTCAGATATGTGTCTTCTATGTGAACCGCTGAGCTGCTCAACAAATAGGAATCAATACTGTGCTACGGGCCTCAATAGGCCATTTTCTTACTATGTTAATCTTTACTGAAAGACACATGTATTTAAGTTAATTTAAAATTATCAGTTTGGGGTGCAAGTGACGTCTCAGCACTTAGGAGTGATTGCTGCTCCTCCAGATGCCCAGAGCTTTGTTCCCAGCTCTTCCACCTCTCAGAGGTGTGATACCATCCTCTGGCCTCTGCAGGTTTGACACCACCACCCCCAAACATATCATACACTCATCCAAACACAAGCACATATTCATAAACAAAAATAAAATAAAGTTTAAAAGATTGCAAATAAATAAAAAAGAAATTACCACTTTCTGGTTTACAAATTTTCTTTAATTTCAAAATTGTATTTTATGTGTGTGAATGCTTAGCCTGCACATTTGTATGCGAATGCCTGTGTGCATAGTGCCTGAGGAGGTCATACTAGAGCATCAGACTCCCTGGGACTGCAGCCACGTATGTAACTCTATGTTGTTGGAATCCAAACTTGGGTTCTCTGCCTGACAACAAGTGCTCTTAACTGCTATGCCACCTCTCCAGCTCCCCAGCTACCAATTTCTGCTTCATAATGCTTAAGGTGAAATCACTATTTAGGGAAGAGGTTTAAAGGTAATATACAGAAAAAGAACTTTGATCTGCATTTTTAAAAATTCAAATATCAGTTTTAAGCTGCCCTTCCATTATCATGCAAAACCAAAGTACCCTTACATGGCAATGCTGCTCTGCGAAAACTCAGCCACACAATAGAGTTCTTCCCATTTTAGATCACTGCTCATTTCATTTCCTGTGGCCGTTAGAGAGCTGATTCAGAGTGGAGGTTATGCTCAAATTATTCTTGTCCAAGAAAACACAAATACTAAGAAATGTATTAAAGCATAAAGAATATTTGTAACAAGATATGAGGAATACTATTTCTATGAAATATGACTGTAACAAAAAATTTACAGCAACATTAAGAACAGTAAACAGATATGCACTCTTCAAATTTAAAACTAAGCTACCAAAAAAAGAGCGAAAATTAACAGAAAAATCAGAATCAGGATTTAAGGGAATCTTCCACAATTATAATGAAAAGATAGACTATAAGAGGGATGAAAAGACAAAAACAAAACAAAGCAAGCAAGTCCCTAGTGAAAGCTGGGAGATCTCATGAAGAAAGCTAATAGATGTTCAAAATAGTGCCCCCAAATAATCCCACAGAAAGATAGAAACCTACCTGTGAAATTCTAGACCAAAAGAAGCTCTTCCGGTCTTCCGGGGGGGGGGAAATAAGACTTCAAAAGAAATGAGTGTAACAGAATTAGCACCAGGCCTTAGAGCACCTCAGCATCAGGAGGATCAATGCGAGGGACAATGAATAAGGGAAGTGTCACGCTGCATCCTGTTCAACAGTCTGTTACCCAAATATCCAAAGCACACTCATCAAAGCTTCCTGAAGTGATGCTGTGAGAAACTTAACCAACTATACAATCCTCTTGTGGAAGCTACATGCGTTTGTAAAGGAAATAAACAATGGGGAAAGCCTAATGGAGTGCACCCCCAGTATGCAGAACAGAGGTTCCCCTGGGAAAACCACAGGTATCCCTAAGTGAACGAAGTGGGGCCACAGCATGCCGGTTCCCTTTCATCCTGACTGGGGTCTTCACGATAGTTATCCGCAGAAGAGACCCAGTTGACCCAATCAATACCTGATTCAAGTTTAAGTATGTTGAAGCCATATTTAGAGTATTATATGAGCATGAAACTGGGAGATCGTTCATTCATTAATTCACTGATATTCACTATCGAGGTGGCTTCTCCCTCCGTAGCTTCAGGTAACACTCAAACATTTATTTCCTGACCTCAGCTTCGCCAGTGTGGGAATTAAAAGAGTACGCCAGCCTACAAAGTTGGGATTCATCTTAAGCTCATAGGATACAAATTTTCTTTTTAGCTAGAAAATTTACCCCAGAAAAAATAAAAGCTTGTATAACAAAATAAAACAAGGACACTTCTTAACTTAAATGTAAGCAGTAGATGCAAATAGAACGTTTATCTAATCCAAATTAAGACACAGGAATAGAACGATGGGAGACGGGCCGTTAGCGATATTTGACCTGAAAGTATGTTGTATTGTTCTACAACAAGGAGATACAAAACACCCAACACGGCTTTGAAGAGTTGAGAAATAATAATTATCTCTGAGAAATAAGAAAGTGACATTGAAAGCAGGGTGGCCATGTGGAAAAATATTTGTGACTACAAAATTTAACAACAGCAAAAGGAAAATAACGATAGTTTATTTTTCGTGCAGGGACAATGGTAAGATGATCCTAAGGAGCACACGCGTCCACAGTTTTCAGGAGCAGTGTCGGCGCCCACATCACATATGTTCACATGTTACAGTATTCTATGCTCGTGAGGCTTACTATTTCCTCTTCCTCTGATACAACATGGCTGTAGAGGAATGATCGATCAGCAATGAATCAATTTTCAAGCGACTAAAGCACACTGTGAGTGTCAATTGCTGTCTTCAGACTCCTTCTTGAAGAGACATTTGTCGCAAAAACCTGATTTGTTTTTTCAATTTGAATGTATTCAAATTATTATAGTTTTATTTCCGAGAGGAGATAAAAGTCTGCTTTTTACTGAGGTAGCTACCTTTAATATAGGCTTAAGATTCAATTTTTAGAACCATAATTATTACTTAACAGCTGATAACTAATTAGGAGGTTATTAGACTATGGATGGGAAGATGCAGCAAACATCTTCTCTGCAGAAGGATCTTCTCTTGCTCTCATGAGCAAGAGTGGATCGTGGCGTCTGTCTTCTTCATGGAGTGCTGCTCTCCAGCTCTGGAGAGATCCCAGAATATAAGTTTACATTAACAATTTAACAATTACCTATATATTTTCTTTTCTAATTTTTTAAAATTTCATTTTTGTTACTTTAAGTGTAAAGAATAAATAAAGTGTATTTATTTATAATGTGCATGTACATACTTCCATGTGTCAGAATACCCGTGACACAATGCATGTGTGACAGTCAGAGACTACGGAAGAAGTCTGTTTTCTCCTCCCACCATGAAGGTCATGGAGATTGGATTCAGGTACACAAGGGTAGCAACAAGTGCCTACACCTGCTGTGCCAAACCTTATGCATCTATTTTCTTTCCCCTTGTTCCTCTCCTTTCTCATGCTTCAGGCTTCTCTCTTGTTACATAGTTATGACTAATTTGTGTTCCTACCAAGTGGGATGGCCGCAGATCAACATCAGTATTGAATTGGAAAATGATGCTAATGCATTTGTCTACCAGCAAATTATACAAGATGCACGCACACACACACACACACACACACACACACACACTTCGCTTAAAAGCAGTGTGGCAAGCTACTGTGAAGTTGGATTCCAAAGGACATCTACTTGGTTTCACCCAGCTCCATGCTCTTCTCTTTGTTCTATACTTTCCAGATTCTTTAGTTGAGATTATTATAGTCTCTCCAAAAGTTGCTATGAGCATGAAATAATGTGATGTACTAAGTTCTTGAAGTCACGTCCAAAGCACAGGTTGAAACACATTAACATTGGTTTATTGCTGGCCTTAAGAAATAGCGTTGGTCACTATATTCCTAGAGCAAAAGGAGATGAGCAAGCTTTATAAGGAATATAGAATAAAATAGTTCTTTATTACAGAGAAAAGGTGCTGTATAAGAAAGCACAGGCTTGGCTATTTTTATAATATTAAGCTCCTAGCTCATTCATATTCTAGAAATCACTAGAATTCACATATATCTGTTTGCTTAGTGAATAAGTTTATAATGATGGTCTATTAATCCCTTACCTTAAAATATTTTACATATATATTTTTCCTGCTCTTAACTTTCATAATTTCGTTTTTACAGTGTAGAATATAAATATTTTGGAAATAACTACCACAGAAAGATATGATAATATAAAAGAGGACACTTGCAAAGTTAGCATGCCAATTGGCATGTCTTAGGCTGTTAAGAGAAGTGGCCAGTATACTCTCAGAATCATTTAGAAAATCTCATTTGGTCTTTTCTTTCTGGACCTTCCTGGAGAAGCTTTTGGGATAGTTGTGGACAGCTGTGTGCTATTTAACTACCTTCAAGCTTTCCCCACTGGCTATAGGAAATGGATGTTTCTTGCACAACCTCATATCCAAAACAAAGTGCAATGTGACACACAGTTTCTGCTGAGCACAAAATGATGATTTTCTTGGGTTTTCAAGCAACACCCCAGAGTATTTGCCTCCTTACCAATCTGACCTGTGCTGCCCACACTAGTAAATGTTGCTAGTACTCTGTGTTTCCACTGCTCCCCAGTCCTCTCCATGAGAACTGACCTTTGTCTTTCCAATGTCCAGCAACAATATTTTACTTTTTAAATCATAGGTCATGTATCCACAAGGCTGGCATTTCCCCCCTAGGAACAACAACAACAAAAACCCGTCATATGCATAATACTCTGGCGTGATTTTGGAGCTATGCTTTAATTCTTTTCATAACCTGTTACGCATTATCTGGGCTTTCCTACTGTTATATGATAGGTCTGGGGAAGACAGACTCACTTCTCATAAGTGCTTTCTTAAAAGATCACTCATGAAATTTACTCAAGTACCAAGGGTATAAATAATGTTTAATACTTACTAAATTGATTGAACTATATTGACCATGGAAGTACTCACTCATAACTTTTGTCTTAAAACTAGACATTAATTTTCAGATTTTTCTCCCATTCTACGAAACAAGCATAATCGACTCTTTCCAGGAAGTGCTTAGAAAATGTAATTGTGTGAGCGTGAAATCAACCCTACCCTTCCCCACGGCAGCTAATATATTAGAACATTTTATCCCCTGTTGGTGATGTCACTTTGGGAACCACATACCCAGTCTTATAACTGCTGAGTTATATAATAGTTCTAGTTTTGATCTTTTGAAATACATTACAGTTCCTCAAAATAAACACATGCAAAAATGCTAAAACTGGTCTATATTCTTCTTATGCCATCATGTCAATGGCTTCTTCTACATTTCCCTGTATATAAGTTATTCCTGTGGTAACTTTCGACCCTCCCCCATCTAGTACAAACTTTCTAAGTGAAGTTCATCGCCTCAAATCTTAATTACATATACATCTTTAACACTCTTTGTCATATAGGCTACCAAACATCCAGATTCTTGAGTTTGAGGTATGGTTACTTTTGACCTGACACTAGTTGATTCACCGCAGCTTGTATCAAGGTTTAGGAAAATTTAAGCAAGGCAAGCAGTTAAGTGGCATAAATAAAACATAGCTAATTCTCAGGCACTGAATGCCTTACTGAATCCATCCAATTTTAAATATGTATTCTGTCACCCATATAGAGGAACTGGTGTTCTCTATGTAAGGTATACAAATTACTTTCTCAGTAAGTGATGAACACTTAGGTTATTAATCAACTGCATTTTATGATCATTAAGTCCAATCATTAAATGATCCACATGATATTCTACAGGGAAACTTGCTTCATAAATCCATATATTAGATTTGCTGACAATAAGCAAGCAGCCATACCTTCACAAGAGCATGGCACTGCTGAGTACTTCCTGGCCATTATCATTAGTCTATTTATCAGGAGACACATCATTATCAACATGTTTACAAGTAAAGTTGATCTGATTATGTGTATTATTTCCTTGGGAAACTCACTTTGTAATGGGAAGGAAATAGCTAACACGCCAGCTGCTGTAAATGCTTTCCCTACAGTCACCGAGCAGAATCGGATGCCAGAAAGGACACAATCAAGCAAAGTTGCATTTGAAGAGCTCCAGGCATTAGAGGACATTTTAGGAAATTGATGACAGAAGTAAGCACTCTGTGTTGTGCTAAATAAAGGGTATTTAATAGTGAGGTACATGGGGAGTCATGGAAAGGTCGTTTAGTTTGATAGCACTAGGAAGTCAAGCTTGTGAGGAAATGGAGAAAGCACACGAGCAAATTCCTTCTGGCAAGATAGAGGAGATGTGACTAGTAGTATCCAAAAGAACATGCGGAGCACAGAAATTAAGGAAAGGAGGAAATAGAATATGCATTAAAGTGCAACCTTTCATAATCAATGAAGGGTGAATGTGCCAGATATTCTGTATTAATAAGAAAAACGTGGAAGAAAAAATAGAAACTTAGAAGAAGGGGCAAGAAATCATGTTATTCATGGCGAAATATGTCACAGAGACATATGTATAGATGTTATGATATCACTGAACCAGGAATTCATGCATAGAGGGGGTTAGAAGAGAGTTCAAGCTTCAAAAATTGTCACCTGATGTTAATCTAGCCTCATGCGTAAGGGCCAGCACAAGCACACACAGACACACACACACACACACACATACACACACGCACACTACACAAGAGAGAGAGAGATTGAGAGACAGAGAATAACCAAAAGACAGTTCAATTATTTTCAAATTTAATTATAATTCACTAAAAAAAAAGCACTCACATTCTCTGTGCACCATAAGAAATTGAGCAATGAAAATCCGCCATCTATCCAAGGAATTTCTGGGGTAGAAGTAGTTACTTGAGTCTAGGCCTGGATGTCACTGACTGCAGGAGACCTTCTAAAACGATGCAACAGTTCAGTTTTTAGAGTGGGGTCTCATAGAGGTTTTAGAATCAGTTGACAAAGTGCCTCTAATTTTTGTCACACAGTGAAAAGTACTTGATAGATTTTAGCTATTATCATTTATTTTTAATTATGAAATATTAGCACTGTTGGAACACTATTATTACTTTGAAAGATCATAATTCACTTACAGAAAATATTATGTTTAAAAACCAGCCACATACCTTATGCCCAGTAAGAACTGCTCTACCAATCGCTTTCCCACCATTAACACGTTTTTTAAAGTAGGAAGAATATACATATGCGAGAATAATTCTTCCACTGGTTCTTGGCCAATTCACCAAGCTGTAAGGAACCACAGTGGATGCTGGGAAGCAGAAGTGGATAAAAATCTGTGTGGCCACATCTTGGACAGGGGCACGAAGACGATCGAGGACTGGAAAGTCAACTTCAAGGGTGTGTCTTCTAGAAATGACAGGGAAGTTATGCCATGATACTGCTACAGTATGGCTGCAGAAACAAGATCTGGGCAATGAAACCACTATTAGACATGCTCATGTGGAAGAGAAAAGATCTCACTGAGCCTCATTCCTTCGACAAAGAATACAAGAAACTAATGATTTGTGAGGAAGAAGAATTAGCCTCCCCAGAGAAGAAGCCCCTAACTGGTTACCTAGTATCAATTTGTCAGCTCTGAAATCATATATACAACTAAAACTAAGGAGACTCATCCATGTGTGTGTATGTGTGAATGTGTGTGTGTGTTTGTAATGTGTGTGTTGTATATATAAAAAAACAAGTGATGCATTTGAAAGAGGGATTAAAGAGGACATGAGAAGGTTGGAAGGAAAGGGGAACAGATGTAACTATATGTAAATTTTAATTAAAACAAGGGAGTATGAAAGAAAATGGTCTCCAAAGGGAGTGAAACTATGAGGAGATGTGGCTTTGCTGGAATAGGTGTGGCTATATAAAGAGGAAACAGGGGTGGACTTTGAAGTCTCCTTTGCTCAAGCTATGCTCAGTGTGGTAGACAGTTCACTTCCTGCTGCCTGTGGATCAAGATATAGAATTCTCAGCGCCTTCTCCAGCACCATGTCTGCCTGAATGCAGCCATGTCCCACCATGATAATAATGGACTAACTCTGAAACTGTAAGCAACTCAATTAAATGTTTTCCTTAATATGAGTTACCATTTTTCTGGTGTCTCTTCACAGCAATAGAAACCCTAACTAAGAGAGGAAGTAACTTAGAACTCAGCTTAAGAAACGATTTAAATAAATTTAATTGTGTCAACAAAGAGGGAGACATAGACACTGCAATTTCTGGACAACTCCTTATTGAGGCAAAATAAAATCGCCCTACTCCAAGGAAATATAACTAGGCTGTTGCATTGTGAGTAGCTTTCAGAATAGTTCTCCCTCTGTGGCTGACCAAAATGGAGACAATTCGAAATATGTCACATATTTTTCATCAACAGAATGCGATAAACACTACTAAAAAACTTTTTCCACTGCCCTGAATTACAGACATTCAAATAGTATCTCAGGATAAGGAAGGAAAACTGCACCTAGTGAAATTTAGATTCATGACCACACTGACCAATGCAAAAATAGTATATGAGTGGCTAAACATAAAATGAAGTTTTTATTAAAAGAACTCGTTGTTTACCACAAAATTAATAGTAGTATTCTCTGGAATTTACGAGTATAATATTTCAAATGTGTGAGAGTGATAGATATACGTTGGGATAATTATAAAATAGATAATAGGACATTATTTGAATGAGGAATGTAATAATGTTATACTTGCATGGCACATGTGCATATAGAGAAATGAAAGCTATAATAATCACTAGAAATAAACAAATACATATAGAGAATGATGCAAAAATGGAAACAAGCTGAAATAATACCAACAAAAGAATCAACAACCATAAAGGAAGAAAGAAATATAAAAACTGGACAAACATCAGATGAGAGAGTCTGAGTGTACTGGGACTATTATATCAAAATGTCTCAGATTGGGTCATTGGTAAAGAGCAAATATTTATTCACCATATAACTGAGGATTTATAATTTAATGTCACAGTGACAGTGTATGTAGCATCTTTAGGGGATTTCTTGACTTCCAAAATCATAACTCCTTATTACACTCTCCCACATAGGGGCAGAAGTAGCTGGGTGATATGCTATCACACACTCAGAAGACAAAAAGACTATGCATCTCTTCTGATGTTGGTTCTACAGAATCAGAATAATTCATTACCCCAGACCTTAATCATGTGCCAAGAAAGCTAAAGTTTGCCATGCACATTTTGAACATATACAAGCTTTTAAGCCAAAGCAGACCCAGAAAGGAGCAGATGAAAGGTTCAGACCGTCCACACGATGATGTACATCAAATATTTGCTCCTTAGGTCTAAGTGAATGCCAGGTTCCTGATTTATAATTAAAAGCAGGAATCAGTTACATACTATCTGCAAAGCAATGCTATAAATACAAACATACAGATCAAACTGCCAGCACATAGAGAGCTCTACATTTTAATAGGTACTTTTCTCATTGATGTGGCAAGTGATCTAAGAGAGCAGCTGAAGAGAAGAAGGATTTATTTAGGTTTAGGTTTGAGGGTATATTGTGTTCCATCATAATGGGGAAGATAAGGTACTAATGTGGATCTATCTGTCATAGTGGGAGTATAAGTCCCCTAGTTATCCTGAATCCCAGGTTAGGAAGCCAAAAAAGAAGGATGCTCCTGCTTCTCTGGCTCCTCCTCGTCTTTTGCTTCTTCTTCCTCTCTCCAACTCTCTGTCACCCTCTCTCTCTCTCTCCTCTCCCTTTACCCCTCTCTAAGTACACATGCATGTTCAGGGCATGTCTTCTAATTGATTTTAAGTCCCATAAATTTGACAATCAAGATTAACTATCTCAAATATCTTCTGCCATTTACTGGTAACGTATCTCACTTTTCTAAGAGGTGATAGTAAGGTGGCAACTATCAACCAACTTAAAATAATTGGTATCATAAAGTTCTGCTTCCAACATCAGCACAATGTATCCTTGTTTCAAAAATGGATTATATGCTAGATTACTAAAGAAGACACGATGAATTTATAAGAACTGAGTCATACAGACTATATTTTATGAACAAAAATCAGATTGAGCCAGAAATTAAAACCAGAAAACATTTGGAAAATTTGCAAACTAGCCAAAATGAATAAATATAAGAAGAAATTATGCAATAGATCAGAAGTTGTTTTTAAGCTGAATGGAATTTCAGGCATGACTGATTAAAACTGGAGTCGGTGGATAAGGAAATGAACTGAGGAGACTGTATAGAATCATGCGTTTCTATTAGACAGAAAATGCCCAGTTAATAAAGGAAGCATCTACCTCAACCAGCTAGAAAATGAAGACGCAAAGAATCAGAAATAAGGAAAACTTTCAGGATAACAGCATGCATGAACAGCATAAAACCAATAAGGAGACCACTGAGCCCAACACTGCTCATTTATCAGAAATAACTTACGGTGAAAATAAATCATAAATAACAGTTAATGTTCTAGAGCTCAGTCTTAAGAACCTGAAGTTGATTCTTCTCAACATAATCAACATTACTAAAGACTTACCCAGCCTAGTGAAGAAAAGGAGTCTTAGATTAAGAAATACAGGAATGAAAGCTAACATAATGATACGGAGAGAGTAGCTATTTTCTCCATCTAAAGGCAATATTATATTGAGCCATGTATTATTATTGATTGTGAACAGCCTGAAAGAATGGATACCAGAAGAAAATGAAAGGAACTTAGGGTAGTCAAAGGTCAGTTTAGAAAGGAAAAAAATATTTCTTTTCAGCAATGGCAGTACTTATTATACATGAAAAATCCCTAGAAATACAATTAAAAATATAACCAGGATTACTAGGAATAGTTTAGCCAGGTCACTGGGCAAAAGATTATCATAAAAAAAACTGAATAGTGTTTCTTTTTTTTTCTTCTATACTTTCTTTATTAAAAATTTCCACCTCCTCCCATTTCCCTCCCATCCCCCCCAATTCCC
>LOEQ01010850.1:17210-34064 GCA_001685075.1 Bramus lutescens | reverse complement strand
GCGTTTGAGTTTTGTTCCGTAGGGAAGAACAGCTTAGCGCACTCCTTAAAGTTCTTAGAAACCTAATAACTTTCACGCCACACCCAATTAGTGAGGGCAATCCGGGCAGGGACTCAAGCACTAAGCTGGAGGCAGGAACGAAAGCAGAGACTAAGAAGAAATGCTGTTTACTGGCTTGCTCGGCTTGCTTTCTTACAGCCCCCAGGACCACATGCCTAGGGATGGCATTGCCCACAAATGGGCTGCACCCTCCCATGTCAATTATGAATCCAAACTATGCCCCCATGGACTTGCTAACAGCCGGTCTGATGGCTGCATTCTTTACTGGAGGGTTCTTCTCCCCCGTGAGTCCAGCTCCTGTCAAGGTGACAAAGACATGGCCAGCACAATACCGAAATGATTCTTGCCTTCCGTCTTTGCCACAGTGGTGTTTTAGCAAATTCTCTTTCTAATTTTCTGCATTTTTATTATTTGTTTTCTTACCGTGGAAACACACTATCTCTTGTAATAAGAAAACGTTATTTTGGAGAGTCATATGCAAATTAACACAGACACGGCATGGTAAACCTGTGCACACATGAAAGGGTAATAGAACCCTCCTGTATCACAACTGTCACTGCATGACAGGGTGGAGGAGAAATGACATCAGGATCCAGGATACTCTTACCCTCTCTAATTAGATTCTGGAAAGCCCTGGGCTCAAAAGCCTCCAGCACACCGATTCTCAACCTGTGGGTCATTTGACCCTTTCACAGGGTTGCCCTAAACCATCAGAAAAACATTTATATTATGGTTCATAGCAGTCACAAAATTAGTTATGAAATAGCAATGGAAATAATCTTATGGTGGGGGGGGGTCGCCACAACATGAGGAACTGTGTTCAAGGATTGCAGTCGTTAGGAAGGTTGAGAACCACTACTCTAGAGACTGTTTCTTCAGCTCCCACCTTCAGTCACCACCATTTCAAGCTGGGCAGTTCATCTTTGTAACCAGGAATTCCAACTTTGGGGGTCTTCCCGTCTGATGTGAAGTCTTACTATCTAGCCTAGGCTGGCCTCAAGCATCTCAAGGGCTAAATTACACGAGCTACCACACCTGGCTTCTATGTTTCTTTTCGAGACAGGGTCTCTCTAGTTTGTAGCCCCATTTGTCCTGGAATTTACTAAACAGACCAGACTGGTCTCAAGCTCACGAAGGTCCACCCACCTTTGCCTCCCCAGTACTGGGAATAAAGGTATGACCTACCATACCCAGCAAGATTCTCTAACATACTGCTGTTAATTCAGTCATGTGTGTATGCACATTTGAACACATATCTGTGTTTTTGAAAAATATAATTTAAACATTCAAAGGTTTCATGGAGGACCTAATGCATTTTGTATCATTTTTCATAGCCATCGTTTAAGAATGCTAATGGTTATAACTCTATTTCATGAGCTGTATTCTCTACAGATGAATGCACCATAATTTATGTACTATTATATATATATATATACATGCATATAAGTATTCAAATTATTTTAAATTTTTTTACAAATAATGCTATGGAAATCTTAAGAGAGAATCATGTGAAATTACCTTTAGAACTTACACTAATGTTATTAGTGTGTGCCTATCAGGATGACATCTTCATAGAAAATAGATACTTATGTACACACCTGGATTTTCATATTGTAAGGTAACAGTAGAGTGAGATAATAATGGAACAGGCCAGAATAAATTTTATTTGGGAACGACTAGAGGAAAAGGAATCTCAGTATAGAACTAGGCTCAACTTCAAACAGAACAAAGACACCTGAGGAATTAGAGTTACGGAGTGGAGGACATCACAGGGACAGCAAAGTTAACAGTGCTGATGTCAAGACAGAAAGTTCAGTTATCAAGATAGGAGAGATTGACACACTCTCTAGACTGCCGAGCATTTTTGTGAGAGCTGGTCCGTCCAGGCCTAGCAAAGAGCTACAGATGAAGGCCTAGCGTAGATGAGTGCTCAGCGTGACAAGAAGTCTTGTCAATATTCAGTACCTCCCTTTTGCAGGCTAGTTTTAGATTATTATTTCCCAGCTTTAGCTGATCTTAGGGTACAGTTTTTCCAGAGACGAGGCTGACCTGGAATTTCCACATTTGCCCTTGGATTTGAGGTTACAAACCAAGAAGAAGCACTCCCAGATCAACATTATGGGTGCCAGGATCAACTGTGCTCACACTGAAACAGCGGCTTAAAACACGAATTTGAAGGTAATTATATCAGCCAGGGTTTCTGTTGCTGAGACAAAATTCCCAGGAAGACATCTCAGAGGAGAGTTTAGGGGTTCAATCCACATAGTTTCTAGGCCAGGGTAAGGTGGCGCATGTGGATACAGTGTTGAGGGACAGTGCTGCATACTGGTGTGCAAACAGCGAGCTAGGAGGAGGGTTGGGGACAAAAGTACATCTTCCCGGGGCGTGTCCCTAATAACTTCCCTCCTCCTCCTAAGCCCATCTCCTACTTTGCATACCCTCCAATAGTTTCTTATGAATACGTTCCCTGAAACCTATCAACTGGCTACCCCAATACCTGAACCTGTGGAGATATTTTCTTCAGACTATGCTGAGAGTGAATAGCAGGCACACCTAAACTCCCAAACATGGCTATAATTATTACAAATATATTTTTAACTTTCCATAGCACTGGCATGTTTTAGGTATTTAAAAGGTGTTCGTATTCTCTTGTGTTTCTCACTTCTCTATGAATCCTTTGAAGCTGAAATACAGGTAACGGTTTCACATAAATGTCGGAGGTTTCCTATTCTTCTGTAAGAAGAGATTCTGACTGTGGGCACTGTCAAGTTTCTTCAGTGAAATCTACTAGGGAGACTTACCCCTCGGCAGTTACTTTACCAGATTCTCAGCAGCGGAGAAGACCACTGCACAAATGGAGAACCATACAGGAAATCCAGCTATCCTGCGTAAAGGTTGAGAGCTGCAGTGAAGTTACCATGGTAACATAACTTCCTCTTTCTCTAAAACCTTGTAGCTACACACTCATTATCTTTTCAGCTCTTTGGATTTGACCTTACCTAGGAAGACTAACTGGTGCATGATAGAATATTCCACGGACTCAAAAGAAGATGGTGCAGCCATCTTCTGCCAGGTCACCATGATCCTCTTGTATTTTTAACCACACTATCGCCTGATATATTCTATTAATGTTTTCTTCCTTATGACCTTGGAATTATGCAGGTACATTACACCTTTTTAAATGTTGGGGACTGTGAACTCCCCCAGACCCTGAATTTCCTGTAAACAACTTGTTTTCCTCTGCTCTGAGCATGAGACCCCCATGGCAGGGGAGTAGTTTCTGGGGGGTCTGCAGCTGAAAGATCCCGAGAGTCGGGTCGTGGCCAGAGCCCTAGATAAGCTGACAATAAAGGGGGCATTCTTGTTTTAAGGATGACCCATGTCTCTATCTCTGTATTTGTGTGTTTCAATCTCCAGCCCCTTACCTGGCTCGCAAACCGTAATGTAGTGCGTAGAATAGGTGTTGTGTTTTACATTTATCTAATTTTATTTTACGTCATTGAGATAAGGTCTCTGTAATTCAGGCTGGTCTTGACCATGGTATGGGACCAGGATGACTTTTAGCTCTTGGTTCCCATTTTCTCCAAGTGCTAGTATTTCAGGTGTTCACCACCCATACTGCATGATAGGTACATACCGGATGAAGAGTCTAAGGGCCAGAGTTAGAAAACTAAGCCAGGTTCACACAGGAAAAGAAAGGAAATAAGTAAACACAAGTTGTCCCTTTTCATAGTAGAAATAGCTTTCGGACCTTGGTACTAACAGAGTGACTGGTGGCTTTCCTCTGTTCTTCCCAGTGTTTCTGGGCTATGACATCAGGGAGCCACTACTTGACATCTCTGCGCTTCTTTTCCCTAATGATATCTTTTCCCTGCTAAAGAGATAGGCTGAATTGTGTAATCTCAATTGTGTAATCTCATTTCCTGTATCTTGGGCTGTTGACATTCAAGGCTTCCAGCTTCCCACCACAGCTTCCAGACCACCACAACCAGGCCTGCCCTGGGATATGTGGAATTCAATTTATACCAAATTCTACACTTAACATTATCATCCACAGGTCTTTTATGGTCCTGGAAGACTTTGGCATTGGCCTATAAAATCTTTTTATTTGAATTATCTAGTCCTCTCCTGGTTCAGCTCTATTCTGTGGTTTAACAAATGAGTTGTGGAGACATAGCTTGGGCCTTACCAACTAGACTTGCTTCGTCTTCAATTTCTAGCATTCTCCGCCTTGGTGCCTCATGTCTGCCCTGTCTGCCACCATACTGGTGGTGGCGGCTTCAGGTTTCTCTTATTATTCAACCTATCATCAACTCTAACCTATTTTTTCATTTTGCAAGCCCTAGAGCTAGCATGCAACAATTATAAATATGTCATGCCAGTATTCTCATGAATATGCACCTGCACACACATGCACACAGAGAGAGATATGGAGAGATGGCTAAGTGGTTAAGAGTACTGGGTGATCTTTTAGAGGTCCCGGATTTAATCCTAGCACTCACATGGCGGTTGACACTACTATCAGTAACCCAGTTGCATGGTATCTGATCTGATGCTGCTCTCTTCTGGCCTCCTTGGGCACCAGGCACACATGTGGTACACATATACACATGCAGGCAAAATAGCCATGCACAGTAAGTGAAATTAAAGCAAACTTAGAAACAGGAACTGAAGAACAACAGAATCCGGGGATATTTGATATACGTCGAGTTCCATTCCTGGACTAGACATCACTGTCCTTAGTAGTGTTCCAGGTAAGTAGGCTGTTTCTGTGGCTCCTGTAACTGCCTTTCAAAACAGAAATGTCCTGAAGTTTCCTAGTGAAGATCCCTCCAGTTAAGGCCAGTTTTTCTCTATTTCCAACAACTGAAAGAGAGAGATTCTCTTAAACCTATTAAATTAGTCCAGCATGACCCTCTTACTAAAACCAGAGAAAATCACAAGAGGAAGCTGTAGAGGAGTGGTTTCTCAATCTTCCTAGTGCTCCGACCTTTACTACAGTTCCGCACGTTGTGGTGACCCCCAACCATAAAATTTTCATCGCTACTTCATAACTCTAATGTAAAATATCTGGGTTTTCCGATAGTCTTAGGCAACCCCTGTGAAAGGGGATTTGAGCCCCAAAAGGGTAGCGACCCACAGGCAGAGAACTGTCGCTGTAGACCAATATTCCTGATAAAAGATGCCAAAATTCCCAGCAACATTACTAACAGACCAAATTCAGTAAAACATCAAAAAGGAATGCAACATGATCAAGTTGATCCATTTTACGGAGGCGAGAACGGTTCAACTCAGTACAGTACCTCAACTGAATGGACACAATCCAATCTCAGTCACAGACAAAGGGTTTGTTAAAATCCAGCATTCCTTCATGATAAAATTCATGAACAAATTAGGCTCAGAAAGATCATACATCAACATAACAAAGGCTTTACATAATAAATTCACAGTACTGAGTGTGTATGTGAGGGAGAATTGAAATATATACTATTTTTAAAATGCTGTCAACTGCTTCTTCAGCGCTCACAGGACATGCCATATTGAACTGCTAATAAGCCGACTGACTTTAGAAAGTTTGCATATGAAGTTACACCTGGGGCATACTTAAACACTAACACAGTCTTCAAAAAGTACAGACAGGTTGGCGGTTCATTTTCACTTTCGTTCTTTAGAAGTTGTTCTCAAAGGGAGACAAAGTGTTAGCTGCATGAAAACGTATTTGCTCTGGCTAAATGACAAGCCAGTGTAGAAGTCGGAAGCCTGCCCGGGGCAATCCAGAAACAGTAATGCAGTAATAAGATACCAGCAGCGTTTTCAGCTCCCCTGGTACCCTGACTTCTTGATTACAGGCCTGTGGGCTTTCCATTCACGTGTTTTTTATCTCAGGGTCACCTGACTCACTGCAGGCATGCAAAAGGAAAGAATGTACAACAGAGAGTTCCTGCTTTGTGTAGTGTGGAAAAATGACTTATTTGCAGAAAAATTATTCAGAGAGATACCGACATCCTGAGCTAAACCCCGTGGTGCAGGTTGAGTTATGACTCTCTGTAGAACTCGGCTTTCTGTTGCTGCGAGAACACGGTGACCAGGAGGCAATTTGGGTAAGAAAGTGCTGTTTTTCATCATACAGCTAGCTTACAGTCCATCACCCAGGAAGATAAGGCAGAAACTTTGAGGCCCCAACTACTAAAGCAGAGACCAAGAGAAATGCTGCTTACTACTCTCTTGGCACAGCTTGCCTTTATAACCCAGGAACACCTACCAACGGGTGAGCCCGCCCACATCAGTCCTTAAGAAAATGCCCCTACAGGCATGCACACAGGTTAATCTGATGGAGGCAGTTCCTCAGTTGAGGTGCCTTGTTCCAGGTGTCTCTAATTTGTGTCAGCTGGCCAAAACTAACCAGCACAACTTCCAAAACTTTGAAATCCTGATCTCTTCTAACACAGGAGGATGAGGGCCTTGTAGGTACAATCAAGTTAAAGGGAGATCATTGGGTTCTATTGCCCAGTATAACTGCTCTCTTTAGGAGTACAGACCCAGACACACACACAGACAGAGGGAGGGAGGGAGATACAGAGACACAGAGACAGAAAGACATAGAGGTAGAGACAGAGACCAGAGAAAGAGAGACCAGAGAAAGAGAGAGAGAGACCAGAGAGAGAGAGACAGAGACCAGAGAGACAGAGACAGAGACCAGAGAGAGACAGACCAGAGAGAGAGAGAGACAGAGACCAGAGAGAGAGAGAGAGAGAGAGGACAGAGACCAGAGAGAGGACAGAGACCAGAGAGAGGCAGAGAGAGACAGAGACCAGAGAGAGAGACAGAGACCAGAGAGAGAGAGGCAGAGACAGATACCAGAGAGCAAGACAGAGACCAGAGAGAGAGAGAGAGAGAGACCAGAGAGAGAGAGACCAGAGAGAGAGAGAGACCAGAAAGAGAGACAGACAGAGACCAGAGAGAGGCAGAGACAGACAGAGACAGAGACCAGAGAGACAGAGGCAGAGACAGATACCAGAGAGCAAGACAGAAACAAAGAGAGACAGAGACCAGAGAGAGGCAGAGAGTGACAGAGACCAGAGAGCAAGACAGAGACTAAAGAGACAGAGAGAGACAGAGACCAGAGAGACAGAGATAGACACAGGCAGAGAGATAGGAGGAGAGGCAGCAAGAGGAGGAGGAGAGACACAGGGGGAGCAGGACAGACAGACACGGGGGGAGGAGGAGAGACACGGGGAGGAGAGGAGAGCCGTAGGAAAACAGACACAGGAGGAAGGGGTCATGGGAAAAATGGAGTCAAAGAATGGACTTTTTTTGCCCTAAGGCAAGTAATTCCTGGGGCCAATAGCGGCTGGCAAAGTGGATCATAGTCTGGCCAAACCCTTGACTCTAGGGTTCTGGCCTTCAGGAATGAGAGTGGACACACTTGTCAGTCATCTCGTTTGTTGTACTTTGGTACAGTAGTTCTAGTAAACCCTGTACCTAGTCCTGATTTGGAGGGTGAGGGCGATACCTCCTTAAGGCAGAATGGAGAACAGAATCTACTAAGAGATAAGGCTTTCTTGGGCTGCACTCAGGACTCTGGGAGGTAAAACAAAACCAAACATTCCTATCCTTCTCTGAGAGAACAGAGATGTGGCAGTAGAAAGATCACTTACAGTCCAGTGTTAGGGTTTTATGATGAGACGTTTCCTCATTTATCTGCAAAAATATTTTCTTGCTTTTAAGTTACGTAAAATGACAGATCAGCTCACATTAAAACTGAAATTATAGTCTACTTGTAAAAGTATAGTTGTTTACTAACTGTTAGATGCTTAAAATAATGATTTTCACAGTTTTGTTTTAGATATTAAGTTTAATATTAGAGGAAGTCTTATGCAACAGCCACTTCAATGTTGACACTCAATTGGTGCTATCAAACATTTACTTAAGCCCTAATAATTGTATATAATATAAAAATATACAACCGTTTAAGATACAGTCCTGGCTAGAAAGCAAGAAGTTTCATGTCAAGGGATGGAAGGGAGAATTTCAAAGTGTCTGGGAAAAGAACTTCAAGAAACATACCAAAACCAATAGCTGTGAAAGAAAGAGGTTCCAGGCCCATTTCCACAAAGGGAACAAATTGAGTGGCAGCTGGGGGTCAGCAGTGGCCTGCTTTGCCTACCATGCTGGGTTTGACGGAACAGAAATCAGTTGAATAAATAAGGAGCCAATTTCCTGCGCTTGGAAGCCGAGACTTGTTGATTTTTCCCTTTTTACAGTATGGATCAACAATAATACCAAATAGAGTGATGTTCATTTAAGGCCAATAGGGAGACTTCTCTAAAGTCCCTGGAAGTTACTACGCCTTCCTGAAAAGGAAAGAAGCTGAACAGACTGAAAAGCCAGGAGCTCCTTTTGGATCTACGAAGGAACAGAGGACAGGGGCAGCCAGTTTTGATCTGAAGATGAAAGAGAGATATAGGACTGAGAACTTACCGGAGTGTGGAGAGCAGACACAGGAAAGCTGTAACCGGAACTAAGGAGTGGCTCTAGGTGACTAAACCTTCATCAGCCTGCGTGAGATTGGGCCTGTCATTAGTCACAGGCTGGGAGAGGCCCCTCCCCTCTTCCCCCTCCCCGGATGAACTATAAGCTACTGGTAGATTCTGGGCAGTCAGGGGTGGGGGGAGCAGCCATTGTTTTCAGTTGTTTATACACTGGGGCTTGGGTGCGAGGATGGGGAGGGACCCAGGGCCAAACTCATGATCACAGGAGGACCCTGAATAAATTCAGAGGGTTGCAAAACAGAACAAAACATCACGAATGGGAGAAGGGGACTTTTCTGGAAGAGGGAAGTAGTGGTGGGAGGGAGATAGAGGGTGATGGGGTGCTAGTTACCAGAATGCTACTTGTATACATTCATACAGTTGTCCAAGGATGTAAGGAAAATCATAGGTGAAACAGACAACCTCAGCGAACACAATCAAGGGAGCCCAGTAGCCCTGCTTTTCTCTGCTTATCTTTAGGAATGCTACCAGATCCTCAATGTAAATACCAGAGGAAGAAATTTCCTTGGCTTCTGAGGGTGGGGAGCAGTCATGCTGACGTGCCTTGGAGCACTCTCATTGGACAAAGTCTTCTTTCAGCGGAGGCAGGAGGCCTTTTCACAGATTCTCAACTCCTGGGTCTGCTCAGAACCCAGCAGAAGTGAATGAGGGAGAATACTCAATCTGAGGCCTCTTTTTCTGCCCTGTTCTACCGAAGGGCAAAGGGGAGCTGAGAAACACCTAAATCATTGCCCAGAGACATCAGCTTATTGAGAAACTGAGTCACAGTGTTTTCCCTTCCTTGTCAAGGTGAGACGAAATTCCCCGTAGCAGCTATATCTGTGTTGAAACACCTGCATACTTCCTAGACTCCATGACTGTGGAGAGATGAGATGCTGAAGACTCAGGGCCCCAATTGTGCTGGACTCTCTATTCCCCATACTAAGCATTTATTATCAACCTTTGTACTGGATTTATGAATATCTTAATAAACAAAATGTTTGTAACACGTTAATTTAGCAGATGCTGTGAGGGGACAGAATGAAGTCTACCTTCCATCTAAGGTCTCAAGGACAGATCAAAGCCAGATTCCACCAAAGTTCACCCTGGGGAACGGATAAGTTTATCGGACTTCCTTATTGAGCATAGGAGAGGGGTTATTTGCTAGAGGGTGGGACTCTCCAAAGCCACACCAGAACTCTGTCAAGTAGTGATTGCTTTCCCATAACCATAGTGATGGATCCCTCCCTACGCTAATCTCTTCCCCCTCCTGCTATATACTCTAGCGCCTTTCCAGGGCACTTGTACAGTTAGGGCAAAGAAACATACAGCAGGTGGTAGGGAGAGGGCGGGGTATGCAGGTGATTCTCCTGACCCTCCTCACCCTCTAGGAGGCCATGTAACAAGTCAACAAGTCCAGCTGGGATGACTGTTGGCAAGGAGGCGCAGCTGAACACCTCAAGATGGCGGCTGTTTTGGTTTGCGGGTAGTCCCTGCACAGCATCCAACATCCCCACCATTTCCTCCTGCTCTTGCGTTCCTTCTGCCCTCCTCTTCCACAAGGTTTCCAGAGGGTGGTGACAGTGATGTTTGTTCTCTAAATCCAGTGAGGGAACAAACCCTTGTGCCCTTTCATTTAGCCTTTACCTCACAGCTGTTAGCACGTTAGGGGAGTAAGGAAAATGATGAAAAATAGAACAGATAATTTTCCAAATATTTAGACTGCAGTAACAAACAGTGATTGTAAGCAAATGTGGAGAAGCACTTTAGATAGCACATACACTTCTCCACAGAAACCTATGACTTCCCTGGTCACAGACTTTTGCCTCTTGCCTCCCGGTACCAGGTACCAGGAGTGACTTTCCCCCTGCTACGCTGTTCTTAAGCCCAACCAGAAATCGAGGTCTACTCAAACACTTGGGCCACTATGGTGCTATTTGACACGCGTTGCCTGGCATTTTTGTTGTGAAGTACCCAAGACCCAAGCCGAACAGGACCTCTAACCTTGATTCTCCCAGAGTCCTTAGCAACTTCTGGCATCACAGGAGCTAGGTAGGAGGGAGGCATTTCGATCCTAGTCCTAGCTTTGTTTCTCCAAGTCTGGCAGCCAAAGCATGCACTCTCTTTAGCAACGAAGCCTTACCATGACAGCAGTGGCAAAGGCTTTCCTGTTTCAGCAGCCACTAAGGCCTCTGTGGTCAACAATGCCGAGGAAAGTAACTTACTCCTAACACCGAGATTCCCAACGGTCTTACTTCCGTGATTACTGCGGTGATGAAGCCCCACAGCCAAATGTGACTTGGGGAGGAAAGGGTTTGTTTCGCTTCCACTTCCATATCACAGGTCATCACTGAAAGAAATCGGAGCAGGAACTCAGGCAGATCAGGAACCCAGAGGCAGGAGCTACTTACAAACTCTGCCCCTCAAAGATTTGCTCAGCTAGCTGCTTTATTATAGAACCCAGTACCACTGGCCAAGGGTGTCTCCACCCACAGTGGGCTTGGCTGGGCCCGCCCACATCAATCAGTAATTAAGAAAATGCCCTACAGTCGAATCATAGGGACATATATTCTTAATTGAGGTTTTCTCTTCTCAGATGACTCTAGCTTGTGTCAAGCTGACATAAAACCCAGCTGGTATACTAACTAATCTCTTGGCTTCTAGGAGCATGTGTTTACCTTTTACATACCCTTTAACAGCTGCAGGCACAGGCTACTGTGAACTCCCCCAATTATCTTGATGGTTATCACTTGCATCCTTCCCAACCACACGGAGAATTCCACAGCAACACCTGGCCTGGCCTTTTGTGCTCGTCGTGAACTAAGTCCCCATGCTTGGTTCCTCCACTTCACTGGCCTGTCTGTCTCTTAACCGAGTCTCCGGCTCAGAAAACACTCCAAACACTCCAAACAGCCACATGTAAGAAGACCTTTATACAGAGGCAGGGCAGAACAATGATGGAAAGTCCTAAGCCACCCCAAAATGAAGAGTGAGAGGGTAGAGATAATCCTTGGTGAGGCAATTTAACGTCCATTGCTCCCTGGAATATCAGGCTATTACAGAAGTTCAAAAATACACGTGACCTTGGCTGTTACTTCCGGGGAGTAGCCAGGAAGGGTCTCATCCTGAGAGACCTGCCGTGGGACAATGGTCGTTCAGCCTGTCACTTGTATTATTTTTAATAAGATGCTATTGGCCAATAGCCAGGCAGAAAGTATAGGTGGAACAACCAGGCAGGAAGTAGAGGCAGGGCAATGAGAACAGGAGAATGCTGGGAAGAGGAAAGGTCAGTCTGCAGTTGTCACCCCAGACTGAAAGGAAGCAAGATGAGAATGCCTCGCCAATGAAAGGTACGAAGTCACGAGGCTAACACAGACAATAATGGGTTAAGATGTAGGATGTAAGAATTAGTTAATAAGAAGCCTGAGCTACTAGGCCAACCAGTTTTATAATGAATGTAGACCTCTGTTTGTTTATTTGGGCCTGAACTTCTGCAGTACTGGGTGGGACAGAAACCTCAGACAACAGAGACCTTCCTTTGCAGGGGGAGTACAGTAGGAATTGCCTGCACTTTTTGATTACCTGTCTCCTTTACTCTTGGAACGAATCGCTGGTCTGGTCTTACAGCCCTCCATAAGCTGACCAACATGGTGTTCCATTACCCACCAGTTTTTGTGGCTAAGGATTCTGGTTAGGTGTAAGTCCAGCCACGTCTGTATTCGGAAAATGTGAAGGTGCACTTTGCCTGGATTCCTCCCCTCTCAACTTGCTCCTATTGCCTTAGCATGTTGTGAATATTTTATATTTTTACATGTGGATCCGAAATGGTTAGATTGGCCCACGTCATGCAGGTCCCAGTAACTCGACTGCAACCCATGTCCTACACCAGTCTCAGGGCCCGGGTTTAATTTCTTTCTCAGTCTCCCATAAATACAGTCTTGACTAGGCTTGTGACCTGGCCATCAAACACCACTTCGCAATACCCAGTTCTTTTAGTAGCGCCAGCCCTTTTTTCCTATTGTTTCCTGCCCCTGATATTCGTGAGGACCTCAGCTGAGATAAGCGCTCGTCCCAAAGGCTTGTATGAGCCTTGTAGGAGGGACTGGTTGCCCCAAGATAGCCTTAAATTGTGAAGCCTTTTTCTCAGGAAGGGGCAGTTGGGTTATACTACTCAGCCTTTTTGCTTTGGCAGCATTCACAGTGACCCTATCTGCCCACATGTCCCACAGCCTCACACGGTGGGGGCGAGGGGCTCCTCCACTGCTTGTTTGGAAGTCTTCCTCAGAGCCAGCAGCTTCTGGCATTAAATGTTCTGATTACTGTAGTCTCTGGCTCCAGACCACTGCTAGACCTCAGTCAGCATACTGGACCCTATGCTTTCTCTTTCTCCGGACGAAAGGTAGGTAGGACAGAGGAGGAGAGCCTTCTGTTACTTCTAGGTAACTCCCTTCCTCAGCTACCCGACTCCTCCCGTGGGTTTTGCTGTCCCAAGAGGGGTTCTATAATTTGGGCCATCTTCCCCCATTGGCCCCCAGCTGTAAGAGGCAGCAGGCAAATGCCTCCATTTTTCCTCTGCTTTCATCCAATTTATCTGCAAAGTCAGAGGCCAGGAGTTGAGACTCAGACCGTATATCCATTTCTGGCTCCAGTTCCCTCCTGACACCTGCACTGACCTTATTTCAGAAAGCGGCACCCAGGCTGCCTCCGCAGTCACTTGCTGGTAGTTTTGCCCCGGATGTGATGCTCTCAGGCCTTGCAATGTCTGTCTCAGACCTTTGGTTGTACTCAGAGCATCCCCATACACCCAAGGCAGACCTCATCCGTCAATCAGGCATACCACTTCGTACCTATAAGACTGTCATCCTAAGATTTCCCCTACAGATGGCCTCTGTCCAGATGGCCTAATTGTAGTGACATTTTTTCATTGCTCTCTGCCCTGTTTATGTCCCAACCACTATCCTCGCTAGTCCTATAGGGACAAACCACCATGTCAAAATTTTCCCTGCAATTGTCCCCCAAATCAACTTCATTTCACTTGTTTATCTCATTCCCTGTATGAAGGACAACACCATATTGCTCCTACCAAACTCATTCTTGAGTTTTGTCCTATCCTGATGTCTAGCCAAGCATTGTCCGATTCTGCTCTCTAAGCTAAGCATTGCTAAAATTACTTTCCATGGGGAGACTGAGGCAAGGCCTACCCCTCCTCTTAAGATCCCAAGGACAAATCAAGGTAAAATTCCACCAAAATTTACCCTGGGGGAACTAAGGAATTTATCAGGCTTACTTACAGAGGACACTTACAGGTGAGGGGTTACCTACTAGAGAACAGGGACTCTCCCATCCTAGGAAAAAGGCCACTACGGAAGCTTATCTTTCTTTCTCTCAATCTAGATACATGTGACCATTCCTTCTGCAAACACTTGGGTGCAATAACTCTACAGGGGCCAGTGGCATCTCAGGATGCTCAAGATGTTTAAGACATCTTTAACTACTTTAAGGACAAATTTTCAGGGCAGGCAAGAATACCTTGATGAGGGGGCTGGAGAGATGGCTCAGAGGTTAGGAGCACTGACTGCTCTTCCAGAGGTCCCGAGTTCAAGTCCCAGCAACCACATGGTGGCTAACAGCCATCTTTAATGAGATCTGGTGCCCTCTTCTGGCCTGCAGACAGACAGACAGAACACTGTATACATATTAAATTAAAAAAAAAAAGAATACCTTGATGAAACAGAGACGTTAATTCACCCAGACACCTCTGGGTATTGTGTGAATCTCGTAGACTCACAGAAGAGATTAACCTGAAATTTGCTTACTGAAAAGGAAAATTAGAAGCTAAGGGTGCCAGAACATGAGATATGAGGGCTTGAGAAAAACTGGGGAAGGAAAATTCAGGGACATGGGATAAAATGTGGTGATGTGAAAGGCACTGCCGCGTGGTTCATTATTGTGTGTGAACAGCCAATGTGCTGAAGGCTACAGGACACTGCCATGTAAATCTGCTATAAACCGAGCAGGCCAAATGTGGGAATTGAACGTGGCGTCAGAAAGAATTTACAACTATAAATGCATCAAAATGTTCAGAGGTTAAGTTGCTGTCAATTCTGCTTTAGCTAAACCATTTCACATATCAAAATCACATGTCCCCTCTTAAACACAGAAACAATAATAGCTTCACAGGGTGACTCTGAGCATTCATTGCATAGAGGTGCTTTGGGGCGCAATGGGGCAGAACACAAGCAAACATCAATACCAACCAGTACACTCACTACAGAGTGTATCTCCATTCTCTAACTGGCCCTTGAATACAAGCACACAATAATAACAATCCGTAGTCACCACAGCGTGCGTCTCCATTTCTCTACCTGACCCTTTTCCCCAGGATGCGGGATAGAAGCAGGTGGCTCTATCATGGGGAAAAACACATCAATTTCTAAAATTTAGATCCCACAGAAAACCACAGAAATGAAACAAATAGCAAAGCTCTAGAAACTTAGGTCAAAGAGGATAGTCTAGGGTCGTGGTTCTTTTTCTTATTTGCTGTTGTTTTTGTGTAATTATCTTTTGCCTGACTTTAGAAAAAGCTTTTAATATTATGCTAGTCATAGCTAGAAACCCCTAGGATTTATAAGATGCTTTTTTGTATATTTTGCCAGGCTAAAATTTTATTGAATTAAATTATTAGTATTTCCATTTATGTTGTAAACTTATTTTTCCTTTAACTGTAAACCTACTAAACATTCTTTTTTTAGTTAAACCATCCAAGCAGTATTTATTAATTAATATTCATAAATACACACAGAAGCTTCATTAGAGATTTCAATTTCCTCTTCAGTTTGAATGTGGAGTATCAGGAGAGCCTTTTGCATGTCAAGGTACGAGAAGCAGAGATCACCTCACGCTGCTACCTACTTCCCTGCTAGAAGTAAAAATTAGTTAAGTGGAAATGATTACCATGTATCTTTTCTTCCTTTTGAATGTACACAATGTAACAAGAGTGACAGACCTGAAATTACAATCACCAAACAAACCCAGGATGGCCGTTATCCACTTTTATTGGCAAATACAGCACGGAAGACATTGTCTGTGAGTGGGGAGGTCATCAAAGAGGAGGTGGTGGAGACTCATTTCCTTTATTACTCTCTTTTAAATTTAGGTTTTCTAAAGCAACATCTAAAGGCATGATATCTACACAGCCCATAGCACCAGAATCTGCCATCTTCCCCGGTTCGTCCTCATTTGAGGACGAGATCTCTTCGCGCACTAATGTGGACAGAAGGAACTCCTTGACAAACAGGCTGCGGTCTGCGCGCTCGCTTTCCGTGGACTGCCGCTCTGCTTCAGACATTTTGGGATCATTCGACCTTGTTAATAAGAACTGGGAGTTCTGGAGAGCCTGCTGGCTGTTCTCCGTGTTGGCTGTGTTGGCTGTGGCCGTGGACTGTGTGATTGTAGTGGTGACGCTGCTTGTGTTAGTGCACCGGCTTGCGGGCTTGCGTTGTGAGCTGTCTCCCCGTTGTTGCCTTGCTGCCTGCGCATGCGGCCGCTCAAGTCGCAGCTGCATCTGCAATTATTGCAACTGAGAAGCGGAAGGGCCCTGAAGAGTTAAGCTGTCCTCCTTCAAAACATCTCACTCCTGATAACTGAGATAACCGCTCAGCTATAGGATCCGTGGCTTCCTTGCTGCGTGGAGAGTAGGAAATCGGCGAAGAGGAGAGCCCGCCCATGGAGCTTCTGGTAAAGTGCGTGTTTGATCTAGGAGGGCGAGGGCCTCCCAGCCCCCAGCCAGGGTGAAATACCACTCCATTCATCTAAACCTCTAGGGGCTCTGTGTTCAAGTGTCAGAAGAGCTGCGAAGTCACCTGTGACATGATTAGGATCGCCTCACATATGGGACAAATCACTTCTGTTGATGTTTCTGCATGTTCAGAAGCAACATGTTCTTGAAGAGATGTTTCCGTGTAGCCCATTTTTTCCACAACAGGGACAAGTAAGACTGTGGCTGCTCTACAGAGAAAGCTTTCCCACCCTAGTACAAATCAAAATCTACCCGTGTTAATAATATGCACTGCCTCGGGTGGTCAGTTGTAGGCCTTGTTGCTGTTGCCCCACTTTCATAACAAGATGCACAAAGATCGTAATCGTAGCAAATTAAACACTTGTATTTGCGACCTCGAAAGTTTCCTTTTAAACATGCATCACAGCTGACACCTTCATGTTGGGACATCCTAGCTCAAATGCTGGTGGTGCGGCCCCTCCCCTC
>LOEQ01010849.1:16677-44014 GCA_001685075.1 Bramus lutescens | reverse complement strand
TGTGTGTGTGTGTGTGAGAGAGAGAGAGAGAGAGTATTGCGTGTTCCTTCTTGACTAATATACTATATACCACAGTCTCTAGGAAAAATTAAAACTTGGCAAAAATTATAATTTGTAACAAGTGTAGTAAGAGCTACAAAGCAAAGACAAGTAAAAATAATGTTCAAGCCCAAATCAAATACTGCCTGAGGCTCCCTCCATGGGGATCACTGATTAGTAAAATTATATTTCTTTTGAGTAGTCTTATTATTAAAAGATGATGCTTCACTCATTAATCCTATAAAATAATCTTTGACAAAGTGTTTTAGATGTCTATCTTGTCCCTTACTAAAATGCCAGTTGCTGAAATACTGGGGACATTGGAAGAATGTTGCTATTCTTTTCATCTTAATAGTGTTTGTCATGTGAAGGAAAGAGCAGCCACACCAGAAACAGTGATAGATTAGGCTGGATCATTATTTCTAATCCCTAAGCAAAACACGCTAACCTCAGCATAGGTAAAGGGAGAAGAGTGAAGCATGCAGAAGGAACTAGGATAGTGCTTTATGTGGCACCATTAATAATTTAGAAAACTTGGACACACTCTGTCTGTTGCTATTAGAATATTTAAATAAATTATAACATATCTGACAGTGGAATGTTGTAGAAACATTAAATAAAGCAAGGCAAAAAAAAACCCACTTACTAATGTAAACATGTCATGAAGAATTTGCCTTGATTATATGTAAAGGAAGACTTAGGATCAAATTTTAAAATAATACGATTTTACTTAACTAGATCTTACTTTTGAATGAATACATTATATTTACACAAACTTGCACATTTCTTCAGGTTCATTTATTACAATTCCACTTCTGCAAATATCTTTTGCATAATCATTCTCACCATCAGGGGATTAGTGGGTAGGGGCTCAACTGTAGGGCTATGCCACAGCAAACTGTATTTTGCTAAGACTTTAGCGTTTTACTCAGCATATGGCCTGCGCTGACAGAGTGAACATCTGGTAAAGTTTTGATGAGAATAATGACAGAATTATACAGGTTCACATCTTAAAATACTCTGGCTTATGTAAGTATTTTTACAATTCCAGGCATATTTAACGAACTTTGAACTTTGAGATTGGCCACAATTTGAGTCAGTGCCCTGCCAGTTAAGAACTTTTCCTGAATAAGCAAAAGCTTTGTTGGTCAAATCATTTAAGCTTCAAATCTTTATCTATTAAATATACAAGAAAAAAGTACTTTCACACAGGGTTGTTGTGAGTTAAATGAGGAAAAACAAGGAAGATCAAAGAAGATGTATGTTTTATGCCTCTATAACAGTGTGTGTTCAATGAAGAACGAAAAATAATTAAACACACACACACGAGGTGGGAATTATGTACCTTGAAGAAAGTATATACATGCAACAGTTAATGCACGTTCAATTAATTCCTGGGTTGCAGAAGAAGAGGAGCCAAATGAGGCCATAGTTTATTAAATGAGAGCAGCATTAGCAGTTTACAATATGGTAGTGCAGCAGATATTCACAAATATTAACCTCCATCAAGCTAGGTTGCAGTATTACCTGAAAAAGAAATGCTGAATTTTATTTATCTGATTTTTAATGGGTAAGTATCCCTCATTCATTGTAAGGCATTAAGATTAAAATGACTACTTTTGATGTCAGTTGGAAAATGTGTCCAGACAACTTACTAGGATTTCACCTAAACTACTTCCCTATAATGCTATATAACTCCAAAAATTCTCTGATTTACTCAAAACTAATGAGAAATCCAAGGTCATTTGTTAGTATCAGTATACAAAAAATAATGAGAAAAAATCATTTCATTACTGATGATAAAAGTGTACCTGTTGATTTTGGCAGGTGTGAAAAATATTCAGGTTTCTTTTCACACCTAGAGCCCCTCTCTGTTTCACAGTGAATGTGAGTCTAATCAGACAAACAGACCAAAGGAACCATTGCAGGGTTTTGTTTCCAACACTGAAAAATCATGAGCATGCAGTCCTTCTTGTGTTACGCTACATAATATATGAGTACATACAAACATGTATACTCACACACATACACACAATGAACAAAGAAATAGTGGAGCATGATATCAAGCCAAATCTTAAAAAACAAAAACAAAGAGAGAAACAACAAAAAAACCAGTGAATGCTATTTTATGTCAGCACCAAGGAATGACTTAAAATATTTGAAATGTTCCAATAGGTAACAGGGTTACAGTTTATTTAAGAGATTTTTAAAAACTAAGTAGCATTAATAAAATGAATCATATATTTTCAACACCTAAAAGGCACATCTACAATTAAAGATGAATTTCAGTAAAAAATTTGATTAGATTAGATTAGATCATTTACAAATGTTACTGTCTGGATACTGTTTCAGTGTCTTCCTAGACCCATGAAGCTGAGGTGGTATCTGCTGTGTGGTTGCATTGCTACTGGGTGACATTTGAGAGGGTGGGCTTTAAGGAGAGGTGCTAAGTCATGGTACATGAAGTGGTTCTGCAAGAGCTCTTTGGTAGTTCTTTCAGGCAGGCTGTTATGAAAGTCATATCCTTGACCACCATATCCCCAGCAGGGCTCAGGACCTGATTGTTTTTCAGATAATCCCATAATGATGCTATGTCTTTGTTTGCTCCAGAATTCAAATAAGAATCATTGTTCTATGCCTAATTTTGACCGTAGGATTTTCCTAATGTTGATCTGAGTAAGCTTCCTTTTCTTTATAAACAATTTGTGTCGGGTATTTTGGTGTAATAATGAAAAGTATCAAAGTACATAAACAACTATGAGGTCAAACAATATAATGAATTTTAACAAAACAATCCACTATTTACTAAATTCATTTTTACTTCCCAGGGTGTGCTAGGTGACAAGGTTAGCAGTATGAAAGGGTATTCTCAAACATTCCATGACAAAAAAAATGGAAAACGTTAAATACAATTAATAATATATGAAAAGCTATGGATACCAATTTCAAACTGTTATGTCTGCCAAAAATGCTACTCCACAGAGCTGAATTCTAGTCTAGGGAACTCCATGACTTACTGTAGACCCAACTGAGTGTTCAGTGTTTTTCATCTGTAAACTACGATAGGCAGTATGTGAGGATCCTGCATCTACACATTCTCTTCTTATAAATGTTGCCCGGTGAAGTCCATGCTGTCCACCTGTCCCGTGCTGTCACAGCTGTCTGTCCCCGAATCCTCAAAACAGATGCATAGGAAGCATAAGTGGGTCTCAAGTCTCCCCTCCTTAGTTCAATGGTAATAACCACACAAAAGGGAAAAGGACACAAACGGTGCAAGGCAGATATAACTTAGCTTGAGTATCATTTTGCAGATGAGAACATTCAAGTCCACAAGCATCAAGTACAAACCGTTTCACAACCCTGCAGTTACTAGGAGTAAATTGTAAATACTACCTTAAAACATTAATGCTAGTCATAAGAGCTCTGTGCTATTAACAGTACTGGTTTGCAGACTCTGAGTATAAAAGCACTCAAAACCAGAAATAATTTGAAAAGGTTAGGGAAGGGCCAGCCTATGGCTGAATAGATAAAAACAGCTTGCTACCAAGCTGGGCCGCTTTAGTTCTATTCTGACTTGCACTGTGGAACAAACAAATAGACACCATCATGTTGTCTGCTGACCTACATACATAAGTCATGGCAAGTGCATACAGGAGTATACACATGCAGGCACACGTGTAATGTACACAATTTTAATACGCGAAGGACATATGGTGACCATTTATGTGACTGTTTCTTTCCCTTTTAGTACCTTCATACCAAAACCTGTTACCAGTAATAACAGTTGTTAAAGGGCTGTGGATTTGCTGCATTGTATAGGTATGAAGCATGTTACCTGGAAAATGAGCATGGAGTTAAAACCATTTAGACCATTGAAACTAATCACCATCCACTGATACTCCTAAAAATGAACTTCAAATGTAAAATTACAACTACTTAAATCGCAGAACTAGAATTAATTATTTAAAAAGTTTCTCCCAAATCTGTGTTGCAGTGGGTCCTGGGATAGGAGATGCTGGGCATGTTGGGGCATTTAGTGAAATACATTTTTGCTATATGGTAGCAGAGTGTTTCACTATTGTAACAATATTTAACATTCTAATATTGCCTTTGCAGAATATCAATGAGCATATGAAGTTGACCACCTTGTCTACAGACTCTGATCAGTGGATTCATAGTTTCTTGAGATTGGTAAAATGAATGTCATTTACAAAGGATGTCCTACCTTAAAAAATAATTTTTCTCATTCTCTTTGTGAGATGAAGAAATAATGCACTGAATACAAAACTATATACAATTTGTTAAATTGGCTTTCATAATACCTGTCTGATATCAATCACTGTAGGTCAATGATGAGGAACAATTATTATTCAAAGAGGAGCATTGCTAGCTCAATTGGCACTTACAAAAACCATTGGTATTGCTTATTAGAAAGCAATAAATAATGGTTTCTAGGGAATAAATGGATACAAATAAAAAGGCATTGTAATACTTTGAAGGTTTTAGGATGAGTCAAGTTGAAATCATTTTCATGCTGAATTTACAATGAAAGTATTTTCCAGGATATCAGTTGTTAAGTGATAACATATATTTAAAGATACCAAAGGAAGAGATAATGTAAGACAATCATTTAAAATTACTCACAGCCAGTCAGCTCCTGGCAATAGGAAAACACCTCATTACGGCAACCTCAAGAAATCCCAATGCAAAGTTTGTCAGAGACCCATAGAAACTCCCTTCCCAGGAGGTTCCCCCAAAGATCATATTAGCATGTGATGACCTCATTCTTTCCATTATACTCACAGTGTGAACACTGTTCCCCAGAGGAATAAAATATGCTGTAGGGACTCTACCACCAACTCTACATATACCACTGTGGATTTTCTGTGTTCCCAGCCTCTGGTATCCCCTTTCAGACGCTTGGTCTAGAAATGCTTTAAGTTAAGTGTTGCTTTGAAACACTATTTTGCAAAAGAGAGGGAGAGAAGAAAAATATCATAAACAGGTATGGAAATTTACAGCTGTAATCCCACTACTTAGAAGGTGTGGGTCAGATGATTGCCCAAGTGTAAAGCTAAAATAGTCTCCAACACAGGACCTTGTATGAAAACACTACAGTGCAAATGAAAAGGCTCCATTTTCTGTTTTACAACATGACTTTGTAAATGTAGAGTGTTTAAAATCTAACATTCTTATCTCAACGTGAACCCTCACATTTAGGTATTTTAGCCCTATCATGCTTTCAGCTGAATATTTACATGACTTATTTTTTATTTGCTTTAATTTTTTGAGATATAAATAATTACGTGATTTTTCCCTCCTTTTCCTCCCTCTCATATACCCCGCTTTGCTCTCTTTCAAATTCGTAGCTTTCTAAAAATTTTTGGTACATTTATATACATATATGGGATATATATACATATATATTCCTAACTATAAACTGATCATTCTGCATAATGCTACTTTGAATGTGCATTTTCAGGGCTGAACTTATATTTAAACATTATATTGAATTATACAAAACACAATTTAGAAACCCTCTTATTTGAAATGTTTTAAACTGTTTTTGGTTTGTTTGTTCATTAATGGTTCTGATATACTAATGTTTACATCAAACTATTAACTCCTATCTCCTTTATCTTTACCATGCCATTGTGGCTATCGAATCCAGGATGTTTACATTCCTGTTATATAACCTTCCACATTGAAGATTCTAGCACTGTCTTCCAGAACTCAAAAGAGGGCAAGGAATATTTTGTTAGTTCAACAGTAAAGTGCATCAGAACTTTTATTCTGGCAAAAAAGCACAGAAGCTGGGATGGCCTTGGCTACTGATAACTGTAGTTCTCCCACTGTGCGTCCCAGTGCTCACATTTTATAGGAGATGAACAACCTTGGGAAAAGTTGAAGATTTGCATGCCACAAGCAATACACAGCCACAGCTTCATTTTGTTAGAGCCAAGTGGTACTTCCCAAATCCACCAGCAGTGAGGTGAAAATTATTTACTCTCAGAGACAACAGGAACAGAAAAAGGCCCATTAGTGAACAGCTAAAGCATCACCTCAAAACAAACATCCTCTGCATGCTCTACCCCAGGGCGAAGGGCTAAAAAAAAACCCACCCCAGAGCATGTGGTGCCTGAAGAAACTCGAAGAGGTTGAGTGGTTAGTTTCCCTGATGTTGGTACTCATGTTGTAGATCCCATCGAGCTGCAGATTCTAAACAAAGTTGATGCTCTGCATGTTAATGAGAACTTACTAAAACCATTTAAAAACAAACCACAACCTTAGAGCAACCATCAATACATCCTGTGCATTGGTCACTGCTCTTACTTTTTTTTTAATCAAGTTTTTCATATATATATATATACAACCTCCTGAGTGCACTTTCTTGTTTGGTTTGCATGTATATAGATCTAGCTTCAGGGCTGACCATTCCACATTGAAGAAACCATAATGAGGCTCATCTCTGAGAGAGGCTAAATCTTGTTTTTCCCATCAGGCATCATTTGCCTATAGTTCTTAGTCTAGGGGTGGGAACCTGTATTTCCACCTCCCGTTCTAGTTAGCATGTCTATTGATATTGCCACTGTTCTTGTCTTCCTATGTAGCCACTCCTAGGAGACATCACTTCACAGCAGACTTCCTGGTGCTCTGGCTCTCATAGCCTTTCTACCCCATTTTCCATGAAGTTCCCTGGGCCATAGATGCAGGAGCTATCATATAGATGCATTGGTTTCCATTTGCTATGATAATGACAGCTTTCTTCGATGAAGCTGCTCTTCCTTTTTAACTAACTCTTAGGGGTCTTACAGACTGACAAACTGACAGCCTTCGCCTTGATGTAGGGTTGCAGCTCTCATCATGAGGACACTGAAGTGTTTTTACACTTTGAAAAAGAATACCCCACTTTCCAAAAATGCTGGTCTATACACACCCCAAAATGCCACCAAATCCTGACAGTCATTTCCTTCTTCCAGTACCACCTGTTCTCTGAACACCCGCCCACAAGCTTCTAAAATCCTCCTGTCACCTCAGCCACATGCCAACACAGAACCCTGCCTGCCACCCCCACCCTCAACCTCCAAACCACAGCTGAAATAAGAAAACAAATTATACCCAACTGAGACCACAAAGGGGCTTGGGACAGGGGGTACTGGTCCAGGTAGCCAGAATCCATCATCTGAATCTGTACAAATCATAAGAATTCTTTCTGGTGTAAATGTGATATTAATCATAGATCCAGCCGCCACTGGAAAGCTCAGCCTAAGATGCATTTATTGATCAAACAGCAAATGCAAAGGTTATATCTCCCCATACTTCCTTAGAAAAACCCATGTTTCTCTCGTCCATTTAAAGCCTGGGAAGTTTTCATAAAAGTGATAACGTAAGCAGCTCCTTAATTTAGATAGCCCTACTTTGTTTATGCCTGAAAGCTATGCTCCTTTATGAAGAATCGAGTAAGTTACTCGCCTGTCCTTTGAACAACTGTTTGTTTACCAAATGCCACGCATGGAGAAGTTGCTGTGCTAGTATAAAGAGGACCAGTTTTCTGATGATTACATTTCCAAGATTTTGTTGGCTTCTTTCAGTGTGGTAGACTTAACAGAACCTTGCTTCAAATTTAGAAATTACCCAAGTCATTGTAACTCCAAGTCCTGAACATAGTACTGTCCTCAAGTCATGCACGGCTGGGAGCCCTAATGAATGAATATATGGGTAAAGGCAGAAATGCATGAACAAATACACAGTTCTGTGAATAAGTGAACAGATAGGGCTTTTTATAGAAGATAAGCCTAATATTGTTGGAAAATAAGAAATCTGCTGTCTTGGTTGTTTTTGTTGATTCCTCTTTCCTCGAGTACTTATCAAACTAAAATTCAGTGTGATAGATTGAAAATTAACGGCAAGACTTCCTAAGAACAAATTTAGGAATTCAGGCTCAGACGACTTTGGTGCTCAGACGTGGGATGTGGTTTTCACTGGAGACCAGGAACCTACACTCTGCACCACAGTCAGGCCATTAACCGCACAGGAAGGAAATGGACCCAGAACACGTTGCCATAAATTGCTAGCAGGATTTTGTGAATTTGAGTATTTCAGGAATGAAACTGCAGCTATCCTGTGTCTTTCAGGATATTATAATGTGTTGGAATCCACTGAGTAACAGCACACCAGCTGTCTCCTCGTTTAAATTTAAAAGAAACACGATTTTCCCTTACTCAAGAAAAAAAAGTAAATGCCTTCCTAGGACTTTGCTGTCTAAAGTTGTCTCTGAGGTCAGTATAGCCCATTCTCCAGTAGTTCTTTGAAATTTAACATGCCAAAGTTACTAAATTTGGGAACTTATCCTACACCTCACTGATAATAAATCACTAATTGGAATTATCAAAATTGAAGTGGGAAGAAAAACCTGTATTTTCTTCACAGAAGTGAACTGAACCTCTTGGGAAGTCACTTGAGAAAATGGAAGCTGAATACAACCAGGTGGTTTTTGTTCTGTTTATGGTCTCTACACTGATTTCAAACCCTCACAAATCCAAACACTAACTTCCAATTGAGGGCATTTTAATTCTAATTCACCTTTAAAATTTTGTGTTGAGTCTCAGGAATGTCATGACTAAGGAATAAGAGAGGACTCTGGGTATTTCTCTTTGGTTGGCAGAAATGAAGGAGGAGCCATTGCTTTTGAAAAAATCACTAAAGCAGCAGCTGAATGACTCTCTCTCCCTTGGATCTTTGAAATAATTGAACTTACACAAGTAGATTTTTATCACATTCTTAATCACATTTACTCAGATGGAGTATACAAAATTGATAGCCCTTACCACTTTTAAGCACCTTGGGCATTAATAATAAAGATACTAACAACCAACTCCTATAGGACCATTACCATTGTCAGGTATATTTAGAAATTCTTCACAGAGATCTTCACTGAGTCTTTCCATGCTCTTGGATATAATTATGATCTGCGACCACAATTTTTGATGTAATTATGATCAACAACACCCCCTTTAAAGATAAAGACATTGAGTCGTAACTAGGTAAGTTGGCCAACAGAATGCAGTCAATGCCAACAAGACCAGGGCTAAGCAGCATGCTGTCTAGCTGCAGTAGGCTGACCCTGGAGGCTCTTCACTGGAGTCACCAATGAAGGCTACTGGAAGCTATTAGTTATGGTCCATAATGCCCAACACAGTGTACTTTAGAGTTATTGGACTGAATTAATTTCTTTCTTTTAATTACCTTGTAATTTTAATTGCCTTGTAGCAGAGAAAGCACACCCCTTCAATTGTACATAGCTGTAGAGCATCAGACCTGGAGCTGGAAGATCCAGGCCCGGTCTCAGCTGATTAACTTGTTCCTTCTGTTACTATCAATGCTATGACTCAGTTTTTTTTTAATGCTAATAAAAAATTCACTTAGACTTAAGTAGTCTTTAAAATTCCATCAGCTTCAAATTCCTGGAATTTTATAGTCTCTTGATATTTCTCTCTCCCCGCTTTGATACTGACTCAGATAATGAAAATGCAGTCCTGTAACTTAGCAATTTCCTGCGATATTTTAAAGACTTGGTACTAGGCAGTTCCACAGAAAAGAGTTATCTAAGAGTCAAATAAAAATATCTCATTGGTTCTATAGTCTGAGAAATACTGATTCAAAAGAATCTCAACTCGTATACTACAAACATGCCTGTTAATTGTGAATCATCCCACAAAGGGGAAACTTAAGTATTAATCACTAATATGTACTTTTGTCAGATTTAACAAAAGTAGAGGATAAGTAATTAAATGCAAATATTAGATAAACTAAAAATGACATGTTTGTAAGTTGTTAAGTGGTATAAGGTTTTAATATAAGGTATATATAACGTTTTAATATAAGTACACTAATATCTTAAGATATAATAAAATTAGTCAGTTTTGCAAATTAGTCCTTTGTGTTTCTGAAATTTAAATAGGCATCTGTATTCTATTTGATAACATACTGATAAATGAATCACCCATGTGTTGAAAAAACACAAACCAAAAGAGAATAATTATGAGCTACTGAGCATGAATCTGGAATATGCTAGCAAGGGTACTGCCTTATTTTGCTAATCCCTCAGATATTTGTGCCTGCCCAACAGCAAATTATTTTGCATTTATTTTATATTTAATGTTTATCTTTATTTTAAATTTATTATATTTATGGGGAAAAGAATAAGTTGCATTTCTGGATACTATTTAAATATGACATGGGAAGCAAAATCTTAAAAGTCATTTTTTTTAAGGCAGAAATCACAGAGGTGTTTTCTAATTGATAAGTTACTTTTATTTAATGACTATTACAATAGTAGAAATTAAGTTGCTATGCAAAACAAAAGACAGAGGATCTCACAGCTTGGGAGTTAGAGAACGACTGTTGAAATCTGTTATAGAAAAAAGACATGTGGCAGAGGAAGATCCTAAATACAGACACCAGTAATAGTAATCCAGCTGACACAGCACAGTTACCAATACGTAACTACCAGTTGGCCAAGAAAGAGAAACCCATAGGATTCAGCTTGACTGGTGCACAGAGATCAAAGGATGCCCACATCAACTCACACTGCTGTGAAAGTCAACACAGAAGTTGTGGCTTGTCTGTGGGACTTCCATTTGGATGGTTACTGAACAGGAAGTAACTGGGCAATCACGGCAGAAAGAAAACAATTGCTGGTGTTCTAAGACAGACAAGGAAAGCAGAAGACTTCTAGAAAAATGTAACAGCCTGGTACAAAGATTGGAAAGTTTAGAAAGTTCTTTTCCTTTTTTGCTTCACAGAAAATGCAGACTGACCTTCTTAGGATTCACCTTCACTTTCCTTCCGTGGTATATTATCCTTAGCTGTCTGCCACGCCATCTACACAGATCTTCACAGCCTGGCCACCTATTTCCTTTAGATCGCCAAACTTTTAAAGGACACTCTAGATGACCTCACCTACTGAGCGTCTCATCGTGTTAAGTCAGGGCTCCACATATCTCCTTCCCACAAGGCAAAGACAGTTTGAGATAAGAACTGGAGCACTCATAAGTATCCCTGAGACTTTTCTGAATAAATATATGAGAAAGCTCATGTGAGACAGAGCATAGAAATAATCAGACATAAATCACAGAATCTGGTATTCAAGGTATTTCACTCAGGTACCATTACTTTATGCTCTGCTGCTTTCCATAATGAATTTCTTTTACACATTTTATGTAAAAAAGAAAATGTACAGTGTGTCCTAAGGAGTTAGGGTGAAATCTGATTGAAATTCAGTGAAGTATTTCTATTTACAGAAGACTTACACAAACAGAAGTCTTCTTAACTCATGAATGAATATAAATCCATGTTCCTGGGGTAGCCCGTTTTCTCCTTCTAGACACCATTGCTAGCTAATGTGAAAGAGTCTGGAATTCTAGAAGCCAGACCGTGAACTCTAACACTGATGTGAGGTGAGTACTGCTAAGAGCTGAAGGACATCAGAAGTCACCTAATTAATCTGGATATCCACACATGAAACAACAGAGGATGGCCATGAGTTGGCCACAAAGATCCGAGGCCACTCTAAAGGACAATGAGTCTACCTTATGCTTTATTTTCTGTGTAGTCATATGATTAATCTATTCTTTCTCTTTAATTTAGGATAACTTTCTGCTTCTTTGCACACAAATTTTTGCACACAGCCTTTGGCCCTCTTATCAAGCAAATTGCATTCCTCCATTTTCTGTTGTAATACAGTGCCATAGACTTAGTTATAAAGAAACAGGCTCCTTTTGGCACATGATTCTGAAGGTCCCAAATCAAAGTGGAACATCTCGTATACCTCTCTTGCTGGCAGCCCTGGAGACAATATACAGCTAGACAAGGACATGGGTCTTTTAAAAACTCCATTCGTAAACCAGGTGGTGGTGGCACACAGCTTTAATCCCAGCACTTGGGAGGCAGAGGCAGATGGATCTCTGTGAGTTGGAGGCCAGCCTGCTCCACAAGAGCTAGTACCATGACAGGTTCTAAAGCTACAGAGAAACGCTGTCTCGGAAAAGAAAAACTCCATTTGTTCCTGCCATGAAAGTCTCCCAGGAGTAAATTATGGGTGACAGATCTAAATAGCATATGTAGTCTTAATTATTAATTATTCCCTAAATACATGACCTCTAAAACCATGGTTATACTCAGTTTCCATTTCTCTCTCCCATCTCCCTCCCAATATAGCATAGACCCTGAATTCATCACCAGGCCTTTGCTTTTGATGTGTATGCATACCTGATTCCAAATATGACCCCTCAGAGGAAGACTATATTGAACATAGTCCTCGCCATTTGTGAGTCAAAATTTTGAGTTCTGTCAGCAAATATTTGCTCTTGTATTCAAATTATTTTATACCTATCTACTTGTTCTTCCTGCCTCTGTCACCGTACCTTCAAAGGCCAGGGCTTTCTTTTCTCTTCATGAATAACACACAGTCCATTGGTGCCCACATAATAAGTGCCGTTAATAAGCATCTGAATAGTAAATAAATGACTAAAACGAAATAAACAGATTCTAAGACTTACAGATTTCACCACAAATTCATGCTAATGACATTGAGAGCTGCTTTCATGTCTGCCTGGCAGTAGCCCCCTCACAGCCTGGAAGCTGAGCCATCATGCCGCAGCTTGTGTTTACTGATGCTTCTGTGTTTACCAGTATGTTGCTTTCCCCTGCCCAATTATGTCCCCTCCTCAGATTTTACTTTATAGCAATTCAAACGCATCTGAATTCTGTAATTACCTTTCCATTCTGAGGAACATTTTCTACATTTTTAATCCAGTTATAAAAATACCGCATCCTATTTTGGAACCGCTGGTAAATTACACTCAAACATAAGCCACTATTCTGGGCTGTAAATGAAAATTCTTTGTTGAGCAGCTACATTGAAATAAAGAATAGGGTACGGGCCTGACGGCGGAAGTATTGTTTAATCATTTATATGCTGCTAAATATATATAGGAAGTGTTGGAACTAAAATTTCCACACTTCCACCAGAGAGAAGAGTGGAGGTGATAGCTCGCTGCTCCCCTTTTAGCGATTCTTTTAATGTAGCCTCCAGCTGTCATCTTGGGGTTTGTTCTCACTGCTATTTATGACCAACTGTGTAATCTTTGGTCACATGGGAATGATCACAGGTAACGTGAAGGTTGCCAAAGGATACCTCAGCAGTCCAAAATCACTTGGCCACATACTGTATTTATTTTCCTCTTTACTACAATTAGAGAGGGACAGTTGATAACATAATCAGGTTAAGAAACCATATGAAGAGATGCTCAACTGGATCTGTGCTCTTTACTCTGTATGTCCTCTTTCCTGTCATGAAGCTGTTGGACAAAAAAACAGTGTGAGCTAGATTCCCTTTCTTTGATCCATGATCTATTTTGGTAGAAATATGAACAGAAGCAGTTGTTAGACCCTGAAATAATGTCTCCAAAGTTTTATTTGTCTAGCTGTATTGTGTAGTTAATAAGGTCACTTGTATTCTGCCTTTACAAGGGTCTTTTACATTATTTAAGGTGTTAACAAAACTTGAAATAAATATTTAAAGATTTAATTTAAACTAAAACATAAACTTATTCAAGTATGAGTGCTGTGTGCCTTGAAATTCTTACTACAGAGCAATTATGTAAATGATGGTCAAACACTTGGTAAATAACAGCATATAAAGAGGGCCTGGAGAGATGGTCCAGTGATTGGGAGTACTTGTTGGTCTTTTAGAGGACCTGAGTTTGAATCCCAGCACCCACAGAGTTGCTGTCAACTCTATCCAGTTCCAGGAAATCTGTCACCCACTTCTGGCCTCTTGGGGACTGAATGTATTGATGCACAGACAGAAACTGGGGTAAGCCCCCCCAAAAATAAAAGTAAGCAAATGACTAGAATTGTGAAAATGTTGTGTCAGTTATAATATAAATATAATATAAATGCTGTATGGAAAGCATATGAGTTGTATATATAGTGATTAATAGATGGAAAATCTTCCTTTATCAAAATAAGATACTTATAACAAGTGGTCATCATTATAACTTGTGATCCAAGGACCATGTGATTCTTCCTGGAAACACTGATGCTTGGGCACTGTCAGTTGCTGTTAAATCAAATTCTGCACTTGAACAGGAGTTTAAATCGATTTGTGTAAAGCTTAAAATACTGGCTGATGTCACTGAGTCAGTCATGAGCCCACATCTAGGACACCCCCGTCCCTAACTAAACTTTGGGAGGCATCTCGAGTTTCTATTACTCATGTGCTCTGAGGACAACATGCGTTACCTAGATCACTCACGGCACACATCCTGCCATTCTTCAAAATGTACCGGTTCAAGGCCTGTCACATCCACTCCCAGTTTCCCCTTTTTATGGAGCAATGGTAATCTGCATATTTTCTGCTTTGCCTAAAGCCAGAAAAGCTACAAAAATGGTAACTTCCAAAAACTGTGTTCTAAAATAAAATCTCAACTCCAGAATGAATGAGATGCTGGGAACTAGAGCATGTGGGCCTCTAGAACAGACATTTTGCTATCCCTCCATCTCTGTCATCTTATCACTTGAGACTTCACTGCTGTACTGAATAAAGCTATTGATTCTAACTGAACATCAAAACAACACAGAGCTCTCTCTCTCTCTCTCTCTCTCTCTCTCTTTCTTCTCTCTCCCTCTCTCTCTCTCTCACACACACAGAAATACTTTTAATTATTTTTGGTTGGATTTGATCAATATTTTGCCATACAGTCAAGAGTTTTAATGAGACTCTTGTGTGCAAAACGCACAAAAAAATGTGGTAGACTCAAATGTATCATCAGCACATACAAAGGAAGACTCCATCTGTTCATTAACATTTTAAAGATGTTATTCTAGATATTTCAGTAAAAGCTTTTGTCCATTTGTGAGGAGATAAAACCATAAGAGCTTTACCAGTCTCAATGTTTCAGTGCTACAACTGCATAATTCTGAGTGTACTTAAAACAAGTCTACATTTGGCTCTGCAGGATTTACACAGACATACAGCTTTAAAGATGTATAGAAGACGCATAATATACAGATGTTTACTAAAAATCATTCTATTTCAAGTCTTCTTCCAGCACCAAAATACCTTTAAGAATATGTATGTTAAAAAATAAATATGAATTCCCAGTAATTCCAAGACCCTCATCTCTAACACACTTACAAGAGAAACCTAGTTTGATATGAGCAAATCCAATTAAAATGTCTTAAAACTGTTCAAATTTAAATTGTCCTTTTAGGAGATTTGGCAGAAATGTGTTGACTCATCATCAATAGGATAATACCACAGTTAAGAAAGAAGTATTTCATTATCTGATATATTGAAATTGTCATTTATAAAAATGAGACCTCCATAAGTTACTCAACCTCAACCGGAGGCCTATCTATGAGGTTGAAAATTCCACTATTACATGTGAACTCTCAATTCTCTAGATATAGTTCCAGGTTTCTAAGTAGATGCATGTCTTAAAACACAATATTTAAAGGAAATATTCACATAGTTAATTTATAACAGCCAAATAATATTAATGTATACTTTTCTGGTCATAATATTATATAGTGAAGCAAACAGATCTTTATATGTATGAGCGGTAAAAATTAATTTATTCACTTATTCATTGATCTAAAGAGTTCAAACTGAAGGAGACAAGAGAAGAGAATATTTTCATATTATAAGTTTTCATATTATGAACATATTTTACTTTATTTGAAAAAACAGAAGTGCTGGGAGAATTAAAATTAATTTGATACTTTGGTTGTGAGCCTTATCCTTTAAGGGCTGATCTTCTATCTCTCCTGATGCAAGGTACCACTTTACTTACATCATCAAACATGGAGAAATGGAGATTGTGCCCAGCTGGAAATTTTTACCCTACTGACTAGCAGTATGGTGTTAGAAGATACTCTGCACGCTACTGAAAGAGAAAAATGATCATCAATGACACCTAGTTATAGACCCTGTGACCTACAGTAGTTCCGTGTCTACAACATATACTGGTACAATAGTGGCACAAATGTGAGAGCAGACAAGTACTTTTTAAGAAATGTATTTAAAGCCTACTCAGTGAGATAGAATCCATACCCAATACTGGTAAGGTGATGAAGAACTTGAGACTAGATAAGTCATGGGCCTGAGGGAAAAGCCTGCTCCTATTTCTCAGCTAAAGCAATACAGCAATCCCGTGAGTCCTGGTGACATGTTCTATACCCAAAGGTCAGTGTATAGCTCAGACCTCATCAGAGAAGTTTCTTTCAGTGGATAGGATTAACATTGTCCACAACTGGACAATGAGAAGAGAGTGAGAGACTTTAGAGCATTCAATCTTAGGTGATATGTCTTTATCAAAGGCCACCCATCCAGGCTGAAAAAAAAAATCTGTGCTGAAGAGGAAGCAGAGACATTGTTAGAGCCAGAGATGGTAGATGACCCAAGGAAACTGTCTTCCAGAAATTACAGGACAGATGTACACATGAGCTCAAGGAGACCGTGATAGAACTCACACTACGTGTGCAGGGATCAACTGGACAAAAATCTCAGCACCGAGTAGAGGAAGTGGGCGTAAAGTCACACTCCTAAGCCGGAAGTTATGGCAACTGATGCTTTCTGGGAAATAATAAGTTTCCTCCAGCAGAGTGTCACTGAATGAATGAAACATATCTCAGTGCAGGCCTTATTCATGGGAGCAGTTGTTCAACAAGAAACAGATACTGTGATGTTTGCGTGGTTGTGGTTGCATGTTCTCTTGTTATTGTTTTTATTTAAATTTTCATTGCTTGTTGTTGTTTGAGAGAGACAGAGAATATGAAGTTGAGTGGGTAGGGAGATGGGGAGGTCTAGGAGGTGTTCATGTAAAGGAAAGAATATGATAAGAATATACTGCATGAAAATAATTTAATTTTTATAAAGAACTCTAGTATTTCTTTTTTGTTTTTTGATATGAGGCATGAACAGATAAGATGGTTATACAAGGCATTACAGAAAAGAGTCATCATATAGTATAAACAAGATGCTATAGTTCAGGGGAGGGTAACATGGGCGATGTGGAATGGCCTGTTATTAGTGAAGGTATCATGTTTTCATTTAAGTTTTTCTGAGAAGAAATCATGAGAATCTGACTAGGTTTTTCTTTAAAACAAATAATTCTTATACTCCTGAATATATGGTTTAATAGACGTTCTGGAGTTTGAGGACTTCCTTAATTCCCAGGTAAGTACACTCTCTCATTGATAAAGAAAGAATAGTGGGGAATAAAAGGAGAAATAAGTGAAACAAAGGTTCGGAGACCTTTCAGTGCCAAGCTATAGTATTTATGCTCTGTCTGCTTGACAATTGAGAACACAAGGTTTTAAGCCTGGGACATAGCTCCATGGATAAAAATGTTTGTCTCAAAAATCTGATGACCTTAACTGAACCCCAAGAACCCATGGCGGAAAGAGAACCAGTTAAAAAAAGTTGCTCTAAGGCCTCCATGTATGCACAGTGGCAGGTACATGTGTATGCCCATACTCAGTGCACAGGCACGCACAAACACACTATGCACAGACAATAATAATTTTCTGGGATAGGATCTCATGTAGTCTAGACTGACTTGGAACTTGCTATGCATATCAAAAGCAGATAAGCCTGTACTTATGACTTTTGGGTTCTGAAAGTAAAGGTGTGCATTACCGTAACCAGCATAAGTCAATGTTACTAGAGAGAATTTCAAGGCTTTGTCGTCAAAGCACAAAAGGGTTCAAGTGTAAGAGATAAGAGTCCATTTGGCTATTATATGATGACTCGGATACAGAAAACGCAGTTGTCAGTTTGCAAAATGTGTACTCTCTCAGGCATAAAATACCACTTCAAAGCACAGAACTGAATAACTGGGAAAATACTGTGATTCCTCTTGATGTGGGAGACAGTCTCCACATTCCTACCAATAAACCATATCATTGCTGGGTAGTTCCCTTCTCCAGTGAATCAGGGTCGGCTTCTAGACCTAAAAGGAATGAAAAATGTGCAAGCACGTGATTTTAGTTTAGGACATAAATAAGTATTTCAGCCCCTCGAGTTCCCTGGATTCCTCACACTGGTGGAGGCTAGCTAGGACACGCAAGTAGTGTTATGGACAGATTCCCATTTAGAAGGAAACATGCTTGCTAGCATCAACTTCAGCTCTGTGAGTCTCTGGAACTGGATCCTGAGTTCTTATCAAGCATTGGTACAGTGACCATCAACCTGTGATTACACTCACGGAAAAAATTCAGACCTCAAGTAATCACAAACACTGTTCTCAAGCTCTTGATCTACAGACACCATCAGAGAAAAAAAAACATACGCTTATATTTGCTTCAAGCTACCAAATCTCAGGGCATAATCAATAAATAATGCAAAGAAATCCTAAGCATAAACTCAATGTGTAGATTTTCTAGAGAAAACTTACTTTATGAAGAGCAATTTTGTTTCTGTGAGTAACGCTAAACACATTCTGGTATCCGCAGAATAAATACGTGTGATGGAACACATACATTCCAATTAAATTACAATTTGGAGATATAAGAAAGTTTTGTGAGGCTATTTTCTTTACTTGGCAGAACAACAGACGGAGAGCATGAGAGTTAATTAATGTGCTTTAAATTTCAGCTCTGCCACCTGCCTATGTCATTATACTTTATACTGGGGGTACCCTACTCACCATCACTGGGTTAAAAACATGTAAGGAAGAAGCCTACACACTGTTCTAAACTACATGCCAGGACCAAGAGTAAGAAGAACACAGGTTTAAGGAAAGCCTTCTTCAAAGCTCAGGCCCATCACCGATGGATTATGGAACATTTATGCACTACTCATTCTGAATTTCACACAAAGGAAGCATTATGAGATAAACAAGATGCATGGACGCACCCTATCCAACAAACCACATGATACAGAACGGCTTTCCATGTATGTTGTTTGACTCTTATTTTAGTTCTACCATGTTGTGACTTGATAAATATATTCTTTTTATTTTAGTGAAATTAATGAACAGAGAATATTCAGTATACTGCCTGAAACATATTCTTAACCTGTGAAATTTTTTCAATTGCACTTGAGCTACTTTAATATATTTAATATAAACAAATTAATTTTTTTATCCATTTAATAAGAAATGACTTTTGTTTCTATGTGGGTATGCTTGTGGGTGTGTGTGTATGAGAGAGAGGGAGGGAGGCAGAAAGAGAGACAGAGAAAAAGAGAGAGAGAGAAATGAGTGTTGAGTGGAAACAGAAGGCTGCCCAATATTAAGTAAAATAGATTCCAAGACTTTATCTGTGTTCCCCTGTTTTAATAACATAAGAATATTAGAATGTTTTTCTTGATCCTGAAAACATTCATTAAATTAAAAATACTCCACTATATACTTCCAACACATAAACACGACCATATTGTGTATCATGTATTGGACCTAATGTGTTTGTGTCGGCTAACAGCCCTGACATTTAGTAACACATTCATTGTTCTTTCCAAATCGTTCCATGTTTTTGGACTACTTTGGTCACTTGGAAAGCTGCCTGGGTAACATTAAGCTATATTTTTCCTGTCTCTCTATTGACACATTTTTTTGTTGTTATTGAAAGCAAAGTCATGCAAAATCACAAGAAACTGAACTATGCCATATTAAATCAGTCTGCAGTGCTCAGCTATTCCTGCAGGTGAAGAGCAGAAGCATGAAAAAGCAGGCCGACAAAATCCCTGAGCTGTGAACTAAAATGCGAAGCTTTACATGCATCTGTGTGCTTGGATCATTAAAACACAAAAACAAAACTCCTAAAACCTCCTTCCAGTATTTCACCCTATGTTTGTAACCCATTGTCAGAAGAAAGAACATGTCTTTCTGGAATCTGTAGTCTACTGTGTGTGTTTGGTTTGGTTTCCTAAATAATTAGAAGAAAATCCTCATTATCTTTATTTTCACAGTATATTGATTTTGAAGTCACATTAGATTACATTCCAATATTTTTAAATATTTATTTATTTTTATGTTTACGACAGTGTGCCTGCCTGAACACCATTTGCAAGCCTAGTGCCTGTGGAGGCCAGAAGAGACCATGAGATACCTGGAAGTGGAGCTATCGATGGTTCTCAGCTGTCTTGTGGGGCCAAGATCCTGAAGCCCAGTCCTCGGCAAGAGCAGCAAGTGCTCTTAAGTGGATTCTTCTCCCTGGCCCTAATTTCAGTATTTTAAATGGAAAAAAATGTAAACAATGCTATGCCATCCCCAAACACCTCAATTTCACCAAATATGGGTGAAATGTGTTTAAAAATTTCTACATAAGCACTTTGGATATTAATTATGCAATTGGTTAATGTTGGATATACTCATAACTAGGTATTTTGCCTGAAGTTAGCAACAGGGCACCAACACTCCAAATACTAGTACGAGAAGTGCTTCTTACTTATGTTGCGACACATTAGCACTGGAAAGTGCAGGAATGTGAAGGGGCTAGAGAGATAGATCTTCTGCAGTTTCCTCAGAAGGCTTTCCCACTTTCACACAAGCATTTAAATATGATGGTTTGACAGACTAATAACAATGAGGCCCAAGTCTGAGGACCATGGGTGCAGGATTTGTTTCTGTGGCGAGAATTACTATGCTCCTCCTACAGAATGCTCTATACCCCGTCACTTTTACTTACAAACAACAGAAGAATTTTGCTGCTATGGCAACACATTTGTTATTGCTGGCTTTTAATTAGGTCACAATTTTCTGTAAATATTTTTGAAAGTCAATGTACCTTAAAAATTAAAATATAACACAGTAATATTTCATTTACATGAACTGCCTCTCTACCTCCTGCTTCTACTTTTATCTGGGTTTGGTTCATGACAGAGTTTCCAGTTGGCCTCAAGTACTATTATTTTCCTACTTTGTATTTTCATTTTCCCTAGGCACATTGTTCCTTAGAATAAGTTCACATTCTTCTTGTATGTATCCATGGCCCTGTAGACACTTTTGGGTCAATGGGATGTACTATGCACAACTTCATGGAGTTACCATTCCATGTGAGAGCAGGCATCCCCCCTCAAATCTGCTGTCCTGATGCACACACAACTGAACACAGAAGACACCCTGAACCAGAAGTGACTTTGGAAGTGAGAGTTACATACAGAATACAGATAGCGAGGAAGAAGCAGCTACAAAAGGTGGATCTCTAGAGTGGATTATCATGTCCTTTATGGACCAGAGAGAAAAGTAAAGCTGGATTTCTTATTTGCAGTGCTACTATTATTTCTCCTGGGTTAATTTAATCTCAGCTGATGTTATCTGCACTCTTTGTATACTAGACGTTCTGTCTTAAGGCTCTCCAACCACTTCCTATGTGTTATTGTGGAAATCTATCTATATTGGGATCTCAAGGATAAGAACTATGTCATATTTACTTGTGTTTCCTCCAGGTTATGTGGGAAATAGAAGAGAACTGATAGATATTTGAAAATGTTCCTTATGTAATATACTGAATCTATTACTGCCAATTTTGTTCATAAAATAATCTAGTAACTTAAACATCAAAAGTCTCTAAAAGACCCTCAAAATTTCTAGTAGGTTGATAAGAAATAATTTCTATAGGTCTACACATTTGACTGCTATTTTAAAAATAGTCACATATTTAAATCCTTCTTGGATGGGGAATTAAAAAAACAATTCCCATTTAATTTAAGCTCAGTCTTTTTGATGTAATGTGGGGCAAGAACATTTATGTATCTGCGGATTGTTTGAACAAGGGTAGTAAATTTGGGGCTTAATCATTTCTATCATATTCACTTCAATTTTAATTAGAAAGTAGACATGGAATAGCTTGGTGTTGAAGGGAAACCCTTCTTCAATACTCAGTACAGTATTTCACAAAGTGTATACTCAGCAATGTTAATTTTAGAAGTGGTTACTGTTCTAACAGCATAGTAAATGTTAGGAAATATTTGTGTAAAAGAGACATTGTGTAGGGATGCTGCTGTCGTTCCTGCTGCTGCTGACATCAGCACTGGTTGTTATCTGCTCCTTATTCTAGGTTACCTTGTGTCAGGATCGCTATTCTAGAAGTTTCCATGAATCTATCTCATTTAATTTGACCATTGCCTTTATGACACATGCCTGGAGATGCGGTGGCAACATCCTCATTTCTCAGGTAAAAGGCTAGGACCCTCCAATTCTGCAACCCCTAAATTGAGGAGCAGGGATTAAATGGATAAAACAGAGGAGGCAGAGAGCTCACACTCATTATCAGCACCTTTTGTTGCTTTTTAAGGCAAGCATTTTAGCAGGCGGTGTAAATGGATCAGATAATCTTATGCTGAGGGCTCTGAAAAGTCCAGCACTGCTGTGTGGCCACTTATCATCCCACAGGCCACTTCTAACCAATCCCTGAGGAGGGCAGGGACACCTGGAGGAGAAGAGTCTCATTCACCTGGCCACCAACACTGGATCTGTAGCTCTCTGACAACCTTGACTTTTAGTTTAAGACAACTGGCTTTAGCAAAGCTCTCTTGGGACAACTTAGATCTTAAGGAAGAGCGCAGTCCATTGTCTTATGCTATGTTACTGTTGCTTGATAAATTCATAGACTGAAGACTCCAGTCCTCCTAAGGATTTCCACAATACACCAGTAAGAGTGGAATATCAACTGCACCATTGAGAAGTAGAATCAGGGGCAAGTAGGTGGTAGAGACCAGGGAGAGGAAGGAAGGCAGAGAGGCAACGCCTTCCCTGCAGCAGAAAAAGGACTTCATTGCAAGAAGGCAACACAGCACCAGAGTGACTGAAACCCAGCCCAGAAGGAGCTGAAGGGCCAAGGCACCTGAGCTGAAGATTTATTCTGCCCCAAAACACTACTCAGAGGTTTGAAAAAGTGAAATCTAGTTTTCTGATTTGTAAAAAGCTTTTTGACTATTATATACACTACCTTAAAAGAATTTTATAGGGCAGACTTTTTTTTTTATTACCAGTGCCTTGGAAGAACAACTTATCTATTGAGGTTATCAATTGTTTCATAGACTGTTCTTAATTCAGAATAGTAGAAATTATTATTACTAATTAATCTTAGTTCATGAATAAAGATTTGAAATAATAAAGACAACTAATTTTGAGTGTTTTCCAAATGATGGAATTATCTTTAAGTGTTATCTTTAAGTAAGAAAGTTTCTGAGAGGTTGAGTGATTGTGGAAAAAAAAATCACAGAGCCAGTGATTCTCATCTATGAATTTACACCTCCTAAGTCTGCACTCTGATAATTTCTTACAATGGTTTTCAAAGTCACCAAGGTTGTCAAAATCTCTGTGATAAAAATCAATAAGGGAGAACAAGTCCCAGAAGTTTTATTTTTTCTCTGAAGAGTCTTACAGACTGAAAAACTCAAAACAAAGGCCGACTAATGTGCCCAAGTGTACATTCCTAATGTAAGGAAAACTCAAAGAAACAAACAAACTATAACCAAAAAGAAAACCAGAAAACAACAACTAGGTTTTACAGATCCACTAGTATTCATCTACTTCACAAGCAGAGCTTCTGTCCTCCTAAATAGAAACCAAAGACAAGACAGTGAAAATACATTTAATTTTCTGATGCCACATTATCACAGTAAAATAATAATCCAGAATATTAGACCTGTATCCATTGAAATTAATAACAAAATCACAATTTGTTCATGGCAGGCCAGGCCCTTTCTGAATAGGAAAGGAGGAGGAGTGGATTGGGGAGGTGCAGAGCAGAGGTAGGGTGAGGGAATGGGAGAAGTGGAAGGAGGGGAAACTACAGTTGTGATGTAAAATAAAAAAATCAAATTTTTACAAATTAAAATTCTGATTAGTACTGGGTTATATTACCTTTATTGCAGATTCTCTCAAATCATAAAAATATCGTGGCATGCTGTAAAAGTCACAGTGGCTAATGCTCTGGCCTTTTCATCTGACAGAATAATGGCGAACATATTTTCTCTCTTAGTTTTCTCATTTGATCTACATGGCAGCATCACAATAGCAAGGATTCATGGCCTGATTTGCTTTCCAAATTCTTTGCTGCCTATACTCTCTAAAGGAATCTCAAATAGAGTAATAGTTTAACGCTCAGCTAAACTTCAAAAGTAAAGGCCAGCATTCTGAGAGCAAACATATGCCTATTCAAACACCCATAAATCCAATTTCACTTAAAATTCGTAGCAATATGTTATAACTGATCAATTTCGAGTTCTCAAAGCTCTGACATGAATTTAAGAATCAAAGAGACTTGTCAGTATAAAGTTATACAGAGCTATAGTTGTTTGCGTCTCTTACATTAGAACTCTACAGGGTACCCTCACAGAGCATGAATCGCATGGCCCCAATTGGACTTTCCTTATCTACTCATGAGGTCTAAGTAGCTGTGATTAGTAATTCAAATTCATTGTACTTTATATTTAAATGTTCGGTAGAACTGTCTAAGGTATACCTCACAATTCACTGAAATAATAAGTTCAGTGATGGGAGAAGGTTGTCTTCCCATCCCCTATACTGCTAAATCCAATGGTCAATTTTTATTCCTAACCTTCTCACTGGTTTCATCAAGATCCTCTTCAGCTGGTCCAGGATATCACTCTGTCTGGTTTTCTTGCTGTTATTTTAGTCTCACATGGACAAATATCCACGGCTCTATGCTAGGACCTTTGGTTTTCTATCCCTGCCCTTATCCTTTGTGGTCTTATCCAGTTCATATACTTAGTTACAATTCCTTGCTGATAATCTTTTACTCTCAAAATCTATTTCCACCTAAAACGTTTCCCTAAGCCTAGACTTATGTACCTACAAGAACCTTTTTATACCTTTTCTATCTCCATTCTGGCAATAAGTACTTCAGAATTACCTTGCGTAAAACTGAGTTTCTTACTTTCTCCTCTTCTAACACACACACACACACACACACACACACGTACACACACAAATCTGTCCATTTATAAGTCTTATCAGTAAAGGGAAACTCCATTTGTATATGTGTTCAAACCAAAAATGATGATGCTTGACTCATATCTTACCATACTTTATAGGTCATGAAATCCCTCAGCTCTAATTCTAAAGAATATCTTTAATCAACCTCTCTCTTATTACCTATCCAGCTATTATCCTAGCTCTCACCTAATTATGACAGTGGCTCCAAGCAGTATTTCTGTTTTTAGCTCTTGTGTACCTATACACCAGGCTTACCACAGCAAGGAGAGTGACCTGGGTAGGAAATGTATATTAGACCATCTTATTTCCTGACCAAACTCCATAAAGTTCCTCAATTAACCCAGAACAAAATTGAAAAACCTTCCATGCACTGATAAAGATCTGCCGTTTTGGGCCTCTATGCCTTTGACTTCTGATGCAGGCACTTAGGCCTCCCTGCTGCTTCTTGAATATTTTTGCATAGTTCCATTTAGGAGATGTTACTCTTGCTGGTGCCGAGAATGGATCAGATTCATAATCTGTCTTGCTTTTAGTGAAATGCCATTTCTTAAGACTTGCAACATCTCACCATGGCATATCCTGCACCTTTTCTCTTTTTAAGGTTTCCTTTAGAGCTTTAAGAAAATATTATAAACACTATTTTACTGTGTGTCTCTTCTAAGAGGATATAAGCAACAAAAGAGAGATTCTAACTCACTGCTCTGCCTTTAGAATAAAGACATTTCTGACAAGTAGCATAACATATGAATATATGAAATAGTTACTTATGTTTATTTTTGAGATTATAATAGTTCTCCCTTCCCTTTTTCCTTCCAAACCTTTTATATACCTCTCCTAGTTCTCATTCAAGTTCACAGACTTTTAAAAATATTATATGCATATAGGTATGCCAATAAATATGTGTTGCTAAATACAAACTGCTCAGTCTGTATAATGTTTCTTTTATGCATATTTTCAGGAATGAGCATTTCATATTGGCTAATTTCTGTGCTTTTCTTTGGGAGGACTATTTCTCCCTCTTTCAGCCTTTCTTGGCTGTCTGCATTACTTTGTGCTGGGTTGAGGCATCATGGACTTTTCCACATCCTCTTTGGTATATCAACTATTGTTTTTGTTCAGCTTAAGGTTATGCAGTCATATCAGTAAGAATCTGGGAGTATAGATTCAAACACTGCTACTAGGAGACACAGTTTCACAGCAAACTTCCTGATCCTCTGGCTCTCACATTCTTTCACCTCCTCTTTAGCCTAAAGTATAGGAATTGTTTTGTAGATGTATCCACTGGGACCAACTCTACAACTTTGCATTTTGATTCTTGCTGCTTTCTATAATACTCCCTATCAGTTGCAAAGAATAGTTTCCTTGATAACAGGTGGGAACTACACTTCCCTATGGATATAACAACAAATATTTGGAGTGTAATTTGTAATTGTGCTGGTTTGGGATTATCCTCCAAGATCCATGACTTTACTAGCTCTGGGCAGTTAGCTAGGTTTCCAGTACCAGGTGTGATTTCCCTATGTTGAGAGAGGTTTAAGTCCAAGCAGAGAGAGAAACTGATTATTGCATTGTGCTAATGCACCTTCAGGGTTACCCCGTCCTGCTGGTCAATGTTGTAGTTCATTAGTGTTTTAGCTATGTAAGGCCTCTTGCTGGTTCCATACTTGGAAAATATTCATGGTGCTTTTTGGTACTGTGAAAGTTAGTCTCAGGGAAGAGCCTGGGTCTAAAATGGATATGTCTTCAGCAACAGGAACATACTTTGCACTTCTAGGGGGAACCCAAAGGCAATGGCAATACCGTGATGTAGGAGGGTCATCTGTCTATGTGCTACTTTCATTGGTTAATAAAGAAANTTAAATGAATACAGTTTTCTGTGTAATTATTTTGGGTAAAGCTAGCCGGGAGCCGGATGGCAGGAAGCGGCCCACTGCTCCTGCTCGCCTCATCACTACAATACCCTGTATGTTTTGGGAGTTTGTTAGACAATCTGACCAACAACTCAAAAGAAGGATTCTCATGTCTGGTGCTGGGGGTTTTGTTAGGTGGTCTTTGGCCCCCGGAAACATCATTGTCTGCCTTAATGAGAAAAATTCATTTAAACTAAAAATCTATAAGGATACAGATTATGTGCATTATAGATTTTTTGTACTTAATCATTAACAATATTACTCCTTATGACTTTTCCAACACCCTGATTGGTCTTTTGGGCTCTTACTTCTTCTTTGGTATTCATCTTTCTCTCCCTCCCTAATTAGAGTCTTTACCCTAATTAGAGTTTTTCCCATTTCCACTGGTACCCTGCCATTGCCCGCTCTATTGTT